>JZLH01S0004038.1:0-17507 GCA_001188425.1 Eucidaris tribuloides | reverse complement strand
CCCCCCCCTGGGGGGGGGGGCTATAGGGCAGGTCCCATAAGGGCCCAAACTAGGTTACAATGTAACCACAAGCCCATTTGTAACCAAACTTGGGTGGTAGATGCGTAACAGGGACCTCAATGTTATTTGGGGGTCAAGGTCACATAAGTAGGTCAAAGGTCAAATGTTAAGATACTAGGGTTTACCTTGTTTTTATAAAAACGGATGTTAGAATTTAATTTAACTTGGCAAAATCAGCTATATGGCAAGGGGATGCAAAGTTTTTCAACTGGTTCATTTGGCTATGTTGGTGCCTAAATATCAGGCTCCAAGAGCCAAAACTATATGTTTTTCTATGGGTACCATAGAGAGTTTGCGAGACCTCAGGTGAGCGTCGTGCCCCCCGGGGCTCTTTTTTTAACCATACTGTGGCATCTGTAAAAAAACTCTTTCAGTGAAAACTGTGTATAGTGTCCACCCAAAGAAACAAAAACATGTGGCCTTTGTAGACAGGTTGTATAACTACATACTGCCAACACTGAGGGGGATTATAGACCCATGGAAATCCATAATCCCCCTATTGTGTCAGACAAAAAAGCACTACATTTACTCTACTTAATGATTCAAAGTGCATGATGAATACCTCAGCAAGTGTATTATGCAACCACTCATTTGTCATGTCTTAAAGATGGAGGACGGGATTTGCATGCCAGAAAACGACAGTAGGCGTTTTCCCATCAGCCCGATGAAAATCCAAGCTCGAGATTTTTTTCGCGATCACTAAATAGCGCGCTAATTCGTTTCCTATTCACATCAGCCCAAAGAGAATAAGCTCAAAATTTTTTCGAGCTAATTCGATAGTTGAGCATGCGCAGTCAGCACGCCTTCAAAAAATTAACCTGCGTGATCGATCTCGTAATTTGCATGCTGCTGCCGAATTCTGGTAAGTTTTCAGGGCCCAAATCAGCAGCATGCAGCTGCAGTAGTCATGCATGCCAGATTGCCCGTGCAGTCGGTGTATGGTGTGGGACAATCATGCTGACTTCCTATAAATTTGTTTTGTTCTGCATAGTAACTCTTGTAAATTAATGGAGGTAGACCAAGTCCATTATGATGCAAAAGAGACGATGCCGTGAGGAGAAGAATCGTAAAAGATTTCATCGAATTGAAGGGAAGGAACATACAAATTTTTCGTGCCCAATACCGAGGTGTTCTCGCTGTTTCCAGCACGAGAACAGCGATTTCCTGGGAGTGTAATTCCCCGGCTAGGTTTGACCTGTGCGGAAGTAAGGTCCACATTTCCGTCGGGTAACACACGCTAGGCTTGATGGGATTTATCGAGCTAATCTCTTGAAGCGAATTCACATTATCAAAATAGCGCGCTAATTCGCAAATTATCACGCTAGTTTGAAAATTTCCCGAGTTTTACTTGAGAAATTTTCTTGATCAGAGCTTTCAAATTAGTGCGCTAATTTGAATTCACATTATCAAATAGCGCGCTATTTCGCGATCGGGTTAATTTCCAAAATCTGAAATAGCGCGCTATTTCGAAACATCGGGCTGATGTGAAAACGCCTAAAATGAATTAAGTCAGCTCAAATCGTTCACAATGTGAAGATTAGTATAAATAATCACCTTTTTTAGAACCTTTGGGTAGAGTTCAAAAATTGTCCGATCAGCTGTTAGCCGAAGGTTGCGCGGAGTTTAGCGGTTTAACCAGTCAGTGTGCTCCGCTGGTCATGCGAACCGTGATCTGCAAACTCACGGAAAGAACAATATTGTGGTAGCATATCGTTATTAGTTTTTCTCATAAAACAACAAATTCATGACGTATGGATCTCAAGCTTTCAGCACACCATTTGTGAATACTAAACTACCGTTTGGTATTGATAATGAAGAAAGTGATGGACTTGCAAATCCTGGAATCAATCTTAAACTGCGGCATAAACAAAACATGAGCAAGACAGTAAATATACCCCAAAAGCACAACTTTTCTACAACCTTATTTCAGCAAATTCACTGCAAACAAAGGTTTGTTTTCATCACCTTAACACCATACTTTGTGTTGGTAGAAATAATTTGTCTTCAGGGAAATCAAGTTAATGGCCACTTCAGGATCAGATTCAGATTCATGTTGGCTGCTGTAGAGAGGTGGCTTCTAAGAGACTCAGGTTTTACTGTATGGTAGGTCTACTACTCATCGACCACCGTTTTTTAAACCGACCTGCTTCGTGCACTGGCCTTCTTGCTTAAAAATTCGGAAAAATATGCGCAGGATTGTGCGCAATACGCCACAATATTCAAACAAGCCCAAAACCTAGAAAATTGAGGAGGAAACATGCAATAAATTCACAGAATTTAAGAAAATCTTACACATCTATGTTATACACGCTGTTGGCCATTCACTGTGACGCGTTGTAACTGAGAACCCAGCCGCGGCGCATAGAAGGACGCTATACGCGCCGGGAATTATCGCGCAAAGTTGCAAAGGGAACCTAACGGCACAGCTTCTATTTTTTACTCTCATAAATAATGATTTTCATGAAAAATTCAATATTGATCATTTGAAAAATACAATATTTTGCAACATATTCTGAAAGGCCTGAAAACTCCCACCTTATGTGCTAAATCAATAGGTAGCAGGCGGTCGGTTTTATAAACGAGCTCGCAGCTGCACTCGTGAAAAATGTCACATGCGGTCGTCGCCAAAATTTCTGTGTGTTCGATAGGAGGTAACAGTGAATCTACAGTGTTTTCTTCCAAAGTGAAAGAAAATTTAGGTAAAACTGATAAATATTTTCTGAGATAAGTTGTGATTAATTTAAGGTGGTCGATGAGTAGTACATTCAACCATACTTGTTAATTCTTTTGATTCTGTAGGTATGTCGGGAGTGACGGGTACAGCCTTGAGGGAGACCTCCCACATCAACCGGAGTCTATCAGCCCTTGCTGATGTCTTGACGGCACTGGCAGAAGGCAGGTCACACGTCCCTTATAGAAACACACGGTTGACATACCTACTGCAGGATTCTATAGGTAAGTCTCCCTCACTGCAAAGGTTGTGGCAAACCTTTTAACCTTTCTGCAGGTAGAAATTGGCAGTTAACTCGGAGTCCTGCAAAAGTAAATTGAACAGTGCAGTGAAAATATTTGTTAAAATTTTCATTTGTGCTCTTTAATAGATTAACAATAAATATTGAAATGCAAACGTTAATGTTATTAACAATCTTCATAAAAAACCCAATAACAAACACATTACAAATGACAGAAAATATAAAATACATTGTTAAAAAACAAGTTGAGTAAATATGGCGTACACATGAAGGAAAAGGGGTAACTTAAAATGACAATACATGTATAAAAACACACGGGGGGGGGGGGGGTCAGTGTCATTACAAGGTGTACACCAAACGCGTGTGAAAAAAACGAGTAAAACGGGTTGTTTTTCTTGGTCGGGCGATGTACTCGCGTACATTGAAAAGGGTATCAAAATCACCAAAATCAGGAAAAAAGGGTATACTTTGAACAGAATGTTACTTTTAAAGGGTATCTTTCAGACTTGAATACTTATTTAGAGTATTCCGAGATCGACAATAATAAATTGTTAGGGACATTTTGAAAGTCCATACACGCGCATGGTGTACACCTTGTAATGACAATACCCCCCCCCAACACACACAAATGACATGATGTATGGTTTGTCTACTGTTTCCCTTTCTGTGTGTAGACTGGCAAACATTATCTAAGTGGACTTAGCCCATTTTGTAGTCAAACTGTCCATAGCCCATTTTGTGAACAAACTCATCATAGTCCATTTTGTAATCAAACTGTTCACAGCCCATTTCGTAATCCAAACTCTTCATAGCCCATTTTGTTAACAAACTTGTCATAGCCCATTTTGTAATCAAAACTATTCACAGCCCATTTTGTAATCAAACTCTTCATAGCCCATCTTGTAATCAAACTCTTTATAGCCCATTTTGTAATCAAAACTTTTTGTAGCCCATTTTGTAATCAAATTCTTTGTAACCCATTTTGTAATCAAATTCTACATAGCCCATTTTGTACTCAAACTCTTCATAGCCCATTTTGTACTTAAACTCGTCATAACCCATTTTGTACTCAAACTCTTCATAGCCCATGTTGCAATCAAACTCTTAATAGCCCATTTTGTAATCAAACTCTTCAAAGCCCATTTTGTAATCAAACTCTTCATAGCCCATTTGTACTCAAACTCTTCATAGCCCATTTTGTAATCACTCTTCATAGCCCATTTTGTAATCAAACTCTTCACAGCCCATTTTGTAATCAAACTCTTCATAGCCCATCTTGTGATCAAACTCTTCATAGCCCATTTTGTAATCAAACTCTTCATAGCCCATTTTGTAATCAAACTATTCACAGCCCATTTTGTAATCAAACTCTTAATAGCCCATTTTGTAATCAAACTCTTCGTAGCCCATTTTGTAATCAAACTCTTCATAGCCCATTTTGTAATCAAAATCTTCATAGCCCATCTTATAATCAGAACTCTTCATAGCCCATTTTGTAATCAAACTTCATAGCCCATCTTGTAATCAGAACTCTTCATAGCCCATCTTGTAATCAAACTTCATAGCCCATCTTGTAATCAAACTCTTCATAGCCCATGTTGTAATCAAACTTTTGGTAGCCCATTTTGTATTCAAACTGTTCATCTGCTTGATTGACAGGAGGGGATGCCAAACTGCTGGTTGTGTGCTGCGTGTCTCCAACCCAACGTTACCTGACCGAGACCCTACAGTGTCTGGGGTTTGGGTCTAGGGCCAGGCAGATCCAGAGGGGACCAATCAAGAAAAGACAAGCCAGCATTTATCCAGGTACCACTCACAACAAAGGCCTGTTGTGTAAAAGTTTTTATACCTGAGGGAAAACTCTGGTTATTATACCAGAGTTTCATACTTTACCAGATGTATTTGTCTCATAAAAGTTTTGCGCAACAAGTCCCAGGGTATTTCTACTGGTATCAATACTGTGTACCTTTCTTCCAATCTTCAGGCAATTCTCCCTATCGCATATAGCTCTCTGAATCTAAACGCATGTGGCGCTCTAATTTTTTTACCCTTTATTCTCGGGGAAATAAACTTCTGGTGTAAGCAAGCGCGATATACATCGAACGCTAAAGTACTCGTGGATGGTGTCAAAATCTTTCTTATAATCTTGTGAATATTTTTTTTTTCAAGTCTTTCGTTCATATAACAACCCTTCTATGTAGGTCATGAACGGAGCTATCGGCCGTCCTCACGCGCCAGCGTTTGCGTGCGCGTGGTCGCATTCCTATGTCACGGGGTACACATTAGCAACTTTCTTGGCGAGAGTTTCAAGTTCATTCCTTCGTTTTACCAGTCGTAGGAACATTTCTTTCACTAAGAAAGTCCTTTAATTGCAACACAGACATTCATCAAAATTGTTCATTATGTCAATCCATGTTTTGCTCGGGTATGAGGTATTAATTAATATAATGAATTTGACGAGGTTCGAAATGACATTTTTGTGTGTTTGACTGTACAATTTACCAGAACTGGAATTATGCATCCCAAGAACAATCGATCAGGTATCGGTATCGCGAGGTGATATCGCTTAATATCGGTTATATGAGATAGGGAGAATTCACTGTCCTTTGTACTCTGTTGGTAGATGAGTTGAAGCAAGGATGCTATCCCTCTGCCTGCTAATTTCAATGCAGTATTAGGGATATTGTCGGATCCAGCTGCCTTGTTAGTCTGGAGATTCCGTAGGAGTTTCTCTACTGTAATATTTACGTCTAAGATATCTTGCAGGGTTCCCAGCCCATGTGTGAAATCAGGGAAATCAGGGAAAATTATTTTACTTTTTTCCAGTCAGGAAAATTCAGGGAATCTGATGAAAATGCCTCAAATTCGGGAAAAGTCAGGAAATTTTGATTGGCCCAAAAATCGAAAGTAGTCAATCAGACTGTGTTATATTTTCTTGCATATCAAAACAACATCCATTGGATGATTGAAAACATAGAAAACATGTAAAACTGGAAATGAGTTGAAATATTTATCATGGAATTTTGAAACTTCATCAGGGATAAATCAGGGAATTTTGTTTTCTTGAAATGCTGGGAACCCTGCCTTGGTGAGGGCTGTTGGGTCGTGTTGGAAGTTGTGGGACTTCACGGGTGAAAATGCTTATTGTCCTGCTAGCACTTGGGGTTTGCATCATCGTCAATGAAGACTGCATTGTCAACTTTGAGTGTGTGGATAGTATCCAATAGTGTTGCACGACTCCAGGATTTTCGGGAGTCGACTAGTCGCCGATCAAAAGTCGCGACTCCGACTATTTGCCGACTCTCTGCGTTCAGTTCTGTCGGCATGATCGATGGGTAAAAAGAGGCTCACTATAGCTTACACAATGACCGATCAGTGTCCTCCTTTGATGATTTCTGTTCAACAACCTGAATATATGCCCCATACATACCTAACTTACCCCTACTGGAACTGAACTGTACATGATTCCACAAATTGCCAGATGTTTTGACTGGTTTATATGGCCTACATATGTGATAATTTGGAGTCGATTCTTGCTTTTCTAAAGTCGGAGTCGCACCTCCTCGACGATAGTCATGACTCCGACTTTTGGCGACGTAGTCGTGCAACACTAGTATCCAAAATGTTGGTATCCACTGGCTATCAACATTTTATCTCTTGCAGGATTTGATGTACTTCCAAAACTTCCTTACATCATGAGATATAGATAGTTTGGATGTGTACTTCCTCCTTGTTGCCTGTCGACTTCTTTTCAGGTCTTGAACTTGTCCCAATATTCTTGGTTAGTATTGTTTTGTCTTGCTCTGATGTAGAACAGTTTCTTTCTTCTACAAAGATGTTTGTGTTTCTGGGAAAACCACAGTACAGTGGTTTGAAATTGTATCCTGTTCTTTTACTTGGGACCTGCGTGTTCACCAGAGCTGAGATGGTGTTCTTGAAAAGACACCAGTTCTTGTGTGTCTCACTAAAAGGCTGGTCACATGAATAACAATTCCTCCCATAGACTTATGGTGAATGCCCATATAACTCCCGCTGACTCAGTAAGGAACCTAGAAGTGTGGTTTGATTCACACTTAACATTTGATATACACATTGCTGAAGTTTGTAAAAAATCATTTTATCATCTACTCTATTCAGTATTAGACATATTTGAAAATACTTAACTCCTGAAAGTACTGAAAAGATCATCCATGCATTAGTTTTCAAGTAGGTTGGATTACTGTAATAGTTTATTTTGGGGTTTACCTAGCAATCAACTAAACAAACTACAAAGGGTACAAAATACATGTGCTAGGTTAGTCTGTAACTCTCCTTGTTTCTCACATTGTAGTCCGTTACTGAAAGAGTTGCATTGGTTACCGGTGAAACAAAGAACCATATTTAAGACTCTGTTAATAATATTCAAAGCAATTAATGGCAAGTCACCAGTATACATACAACAGCTCTTAGAATAAAAATCATCTACTCAAATGAAATACCGCCTTCGAAGTTCTCAAGATGATACACTACTAAAACATCCATCAGGAAAGTCAAAAGTTACCCTTGGTGACAGAGCATTTTAGTGTGCTGCCCCCAAACTGTGGAATAATTTTCCATTGTTTGTGAGACAATCACCTTCCATAAATGAGTTTAAGAAGAGGTTAAAAACCCATTTGTGTTAATATTGGTATGTTAACCTGAATTGTGTATTTTGTGTAAGAGCATGTACCGCGGTTAGGTACAAAAATAATTAGTATTGTAATGCCAGTAGAGTAATATTATTATAGTATCTGCGCCAATACTAAATGTCCATATATGACTTACTGTGGGCGTGGATCAAGGCTATTTTTTACTCTCCCCCAATACTAATTGTTTATTCATTCATATCTTGCCAGTGGCAGCATAAATTTCCAAACTTTTGTATCCTAGGGTGTTTATTTGTCCAGTTGAATACTACTATGTAGTTCAGAAATCAAAGTTTGACAAATGTTAAATTTGAAGCTCCACAATGTTAGCCTATTGCAAATGAATCCCAAATTTTGAACAATGCATATGTGACCCATCACCATGATACCCTATTAAAGTCGCACATCTTATGAAACATAAACATGAGGAGCAAAAAAAATATTCAAACTGTTGCAACGTGTGAACGTCATAAAACTTTTGATTTTTGTGGACACTTCACTTTCATACTTATATCATAATTACAATATTTAGCACTTTCCTTGTTTTGGGGTTGTGCAACTTTATCAGGGTATCGTGGTGACGGGTCACATATCTATGTACCTATCTTTACTTGCATAAAATCTGACCAAAAAGGTTTTGGTGTGCAAATAAAAAATGCAATCTTTAATTGGTAGTGTCACTAAGTGAACATCGTAGTGAATATGGGAGGGCTTGAAGGGGGTACGCCTTCCAGGCTAATTGGAGACGGGGCACAGAACTATGATTAAATGTTCAGTGTATATACAGGTAGTTTCAGCTGCAATAGACATCATGTCATTTTTGATAATTATGGATAAAAGTAAGGTAACAATATTGGTTCTTAATTTTTTTTACTTTGGCCATGCATTTTGAATTGGGCCAGTTTTGTGTGACAAGTTTTTGTGACGTGAAAATTGTGTCGTTTTTCGTTTGAGACTCTGTAACTTTCACATACTACACCCAATATACATAAAAGTATACATAAAAGTATACATTTTCTGGCAGGAAATTAACTGAGGATTCCAAAAATGACATTGAAAATGACATAGGGTATAAGCATAAGAAGTTATAAAACCAAAAATACCTGGAAATCAGTAAAAAAACATATGAAACTTTGAAAAGGAAAGAATAGTATTGATGTACCCCACACCTTTAATAATGGTATTTTTTAATTCCTTTTATTTAGAACTTTTTATAGATGAACAACATTATATAGTTTAAGGTAATCAAAATTATTTTACGCAAGCCTCTTTAGACATAATTTTCTTGGGCGAATATTTAACTTTTGTTTAACCATATTTTTTTTCATACTTACCCCTATTATAAAACTAATACCATTTGTGGATTCCTTGATGAAAAAGCTTTCCAAAATTGTATGCTTTTGTTAGGGTAGGGTGAAAACTTTTCAAGTTATGAACTTTCAAATGCATGGATGTGCATTTTGTTGGAATATTGAGCATGTTACGCTCACTAATTAATAATTAAGCTTAATTACACTAATTAATCATTAAATATTTAAAGTTAATCAAAAATTACTATTCTAATGATGATTTATTCATTAAAAATCACCAATTTAGCAAGATATGTAATGGCTGTAGTCCTTCAGTGGGCTCCCTCGAGAAATTGATCCTCCTGATCATCCTCCGCCCCACACCTGCTGCTAATTAATCACTAATTTAGTGTAAATGAAACATTATTTTTTGTTTAATTGTTGGTATAACTGTGTTGCTCTCATTGATAGCTTTATTTTGATACCAAAATCAACATCATAGGTTGAATATTAGTATGGAAAAATTAAATGAATGTACCCTAAATTGTCGCACAGATGTCACAACTCCATCTATATACCGGCCCAATTCAAAACGCATGGCCCATTGTTATGTGGTGATTTTCATGAACTTCTTGATCAATTAATGAAATGATAGAGAAGGCTGTGACAAAATCGGGTTGGTCTGTATTTTTTGTTTGTTTTTACTTAGCCTTACAGGACTTGTTCCAAACACTGGAAATAGGCCCTGTGTTAAAAAGTGTTTAATAGGATTTTAGAGGGATTACCAAATCTGTTGTTGTAGTTGTTGTTGTTGAATGGCAATCAGTCAGACTTGACTATTGTTGCCAGGTCGTGACATTTTTCGTACTCATTTTTTATATTTTATTTTATTTTATTTTTTGATTACGTTTTCCCGTGTGATCCAATTACTTTACTTCTTTTCTCTCGCTTTTCGAATTTTTCCCCCCAAAAAGAAAACCTCCCTCAGACTGAGACGTTGCACGTTGCCCCTCGCCCTTGTCTTTGACAACATCAAGACATGGGCGGAGAGGGCGCCAACGAATCTGAGTTACGGAGGGGCCTTGAAAGACTATTCAATTCTTCTTTCTTTTTTTTTTCATCTTCTTCTACTTTTCTTTTCTTTTTCTTTTTCTTCTTCCTTCTTTCTCTCTCTCCCTTTCCCTCTTTTTTTTTGTTCTGTTTTTTTTTTTTTGGTTAGAGATTATACTGTTAGGCTGGCAATTGTGGGTTTTCCAGTGTACATGTGCGATTAGTCGGCCCATATACATTATATAATTGGATTAAGTTGCTTTTTCACCCAAAAGCATAGTTCTGTGGACATAGCGAATGACAGCAGTCACAGCTCTTTGTATGTTGATGTCCGAAATTGTTAAGATTGACATTATTTGGTCTTCATTTCTTAGGTCCGTCTCTGCCATGAGCATAGCTCTTTCAATGGTATAGCGTGGACATTCTATTAAGAAATGGTAAACAGTTTCTAGTTTACGGCAAACATTACAGTGACCATTCTCGTGGATGCCTAGTCTGAGGAGATCAGCATTTAGGCCTAGAACTCCTAATCATAAACGCCTGATTATTTTTTCATCTCCTCTGTTTAGGGAGGTAGTATACTTTGATGGGACTGTTTTTTGTATATTTTTTAGTGAACAATTTGATGTTTGCCAACGTTGTTGCCAAATTTCAAACATATTGTTTGTTATCAAATGTTTAACTTCAGATAGTGATAGTTTGTTATGTATATCAATTTCTCCCTGCAGTCCTTTCTTTGCATAGTAATCTGCAATTTCGTTGCCAACAATTCCACAGTGTGATGGAATCCATTCAAAGGATACGTTGATATCAAGATATTTCAGACGTGTAATTGAAATCAGAATATCTCTCACAAAAAGATCATCCTTTTTGTTCAGTATTGCTAGAAGGGCACTGAGGGAGTCACTGAGGATTACTACTCCCGCGTGTAGGTTCAATTGTTCTACCCACGTCAGGGCTAGAGAAATGGCTGCTAATTCAGCTCTGAAAGAAGTTGCATGATCAGAGAGTCTCTTCATTTGTTTGACTTTGAAGTGCGGAGCCCAAAAAGCAGCCGCGGTTAAACCATTGTTAGGAATATGAGATCCATCCGTGTAGATGTGGACGTACTCATTCCATTTGGTGTTGATCAATTCAAGACTGCGTTGTAGCAAGTAGTGTGGGTTGTCTTTTTTGTCCATTAAGTCTGATAATTCTGTAGATATATCCGGGTCAATAAGGTGCCATGGGGGAAACGTGTGGGGAGAGCGTAGCTCAATCCCCGCTTTCACAGTATCGATTGATCTGAAACCAAAAGGTTTGTTGCACTTTTTCCCCTTCAGATATTCAAATTGCCAGCATGGTTGGATATGAGTCAGAAGTGGGTGGTTAGGGACCCTTTTTAATGAAAAGTTGAACTTTTGAGTCAACATACTTCTTCATAGATCAAGTGGGAGTTCCCCCGTCTCGACTTGCAGTGCGATTAAGGGAGTCAGGGGGAGGGCCCCTACACATATCCGCAGGGCTTGGTACTGGACGGAATTTAGACACTTTTTGATGCTGTCCGAAGCACTATCGTAGGCTTCGCATCCGTAGTCCAAAAGTGGGCGGATAAAAGCTCTATACATCTTAAGTAATGATGTGAGCGATCCTCCCCAGTTCGTACCTGATAGGCATCTGAGGATGTTAAGTTTTCTTTTACATCTTTTATCGATGTTTTCAACGTGCGAGTGCCATTGAAGTTTATTATCGAAAATGATACCAAGAAATTTATGATTTGACTTGTAGTTTAATTTTTCCCCATTGAGCACGATGTCTGGGCAACGGGGTTTGACGCTTTTAGTGAATAGGACGGGGGTTGTTTTACATTGTAATAATGTTAAACCCCACTCCTTAAACCAAGAGCTAAGGGTATTCAAATATTCTTGGATTTTTTTCCCTATATACTCCGTGTTTTTCCCCGACATGACTGTTACTATATCATCTGCATATATCATTATTTCCACTTGTGGATGAACTGGAATATCGCCCGTCATAATATTGAACAGAGTTGGGCTCAGAATGCTACCTTGCGGTAGTCCTCTGTCAAATCTATGTATATTGGATAACTGCGCTCCAACACGCACTTGAAATGGGCGTTTTTTTTAGATAGTTGTGTATGAATCTGAGGATTTCACCCTCCAGACCATTATTTTTCATTTTTTGTATCAAACCTTTAATCAAAATTGTGTCATATGCCTTTTCCAGATCTAAAAAGACTGCCACTGTATGACCTTTGTTGTTTATGTTTTTTTGGATCATATTTTCCAGAATTATTGTAAAACTAAGACTACTTTGAAATGAAGACTGAATTAAATTTAGATGCATTTGCAACAAAATCATGGTTACTTGAAACTTGCAACCTGGCTGATATTATTTCTCATGTGAAAAAAAACAAAACTTTTGTTTACTATGATATTAACCTGGCTAGGTATAATGACATAAAACAAAGTTAAGTTCTTTTTACACTGCTATTGTATAGTTCAATGTCAATGTCACAGATTTCTTTTGAAAAACCGTTTTTCAAATGTTCTGCTGTAGGAAATGCTGTATTTGAATATATTAATATTCATTTACTTATTTGCATATCAAGAAACAGACACTTGGGTAAGAGTTGAACAGGCAGTAGCAGTGCATTGGTGTTTGGGAATCTGGGGGCAGATTCACGAAACCGACCTAGGACCATCCTAACAGGTTCAGAGTTGTGATTGACTTAGGCCGACCCTCCCACGAAACCGACTCCAACTCTAACTCCAGTCTAAGTTGAATCTTGTAATCGAAATGACATTGCCAAAGTCATACATTACTGATTAAGAAGTCGTCGGTTATTAACGGGCCTTATTCTCTTCTGTTCTGCGTTATAGATTATACAATATTCCAAGTGAATAAGTTTAGCCAAATTTACTTTCATTTACACATTCTGTTGTAATGATTAAAAATTCAGAAAAGAACTGATATTTTGAAAAAATATATAATTTAAGATCCCCCGCATGGAAAATTAGCAGGTGAACCCCATTTTCTTAGTCTTAGCTCATCCATCATATACTCTGATTACATATTAAAAATGTGTTTCATGCACTGATTAATAGAAATAATAACATCTAATTAATTTATAAATGTTATTCTAGCAATTGAAATCATTGCTTTATATTGGTACAAACTTATATATTACGATTTTATGTGAATATAGTGTTACAGTAATGTCTTAAACGAAAGATACGGTGATTTCGTGAATACATTAAAATTGCAAAGTATGGAACACGACGTGTGCTGATATTGTGTTCATGACTTCCTATTGTTCTATTGTGGTGATCCGGCATTGCTCCGGCGACAGGTGCATGTCAAAGACAGCTTTCCATAAAAGCTGCGAAAAGGCTGCTATGCCCATGCGCATTCTGCGTTATTGTCAGTCAACCGTGGCAGAGAACAATAGTTAGAAACGCTCACAGACGACCTAACATTTAGAGCTCGACTTAGAGCTAATGATCCTACTTGAGTTTCGAGATTCCGCACCCAAACCTAAATATGGCTGCTACAGTTAATGACCCTGTTGCCATGGTAATTGTAGTTGGGTCAGTGTCGTGAATCGGGCCCTGATCTAAGATGACAGTTGTAACCTTTCACACCGATAACGTCAGTGTGTAGGGTCAAAGTTCAAAAGTCAAGGGTCAAAGGTCATGTGAATAGAAACTTAAAGGGAGAAGGAGCCAGCAACTAACAGCCATAAGGGGGCTGGTGGCATTTTGTTTTCGCGTTGTCCGCTCTTTGTGTAACTCACATAACCTTAACGCCTTATTAACCCCTTTGGATGCTATAATGTAAAATATAGTCAAAAATCTTGGGGTTACCCCCCCCCCCCCCGAGATTTTTCATTAGTTAATAAAAAAAAAAGACTAAAGGCATTCAGAATCTGAATGTATTATTGCAGGGTTATGACTTTGGGGCATAAAGCTTTCAAATAAAAAAAATTCCCAAAACTAAACTTGGGTTGTAACAGGCCTGCGGGTTAGACTATCAAAAAAAATGTCAAGTTAAATTTTACCTCGTTTGTGAAGTCCTTCGTCGAATCCTATATGTGATTCATAACAATCTGAAAAGTGTGATCACCTTACGTTGCAATAGTATTTAATTTATCTCCCCCCCAAAACTTATTTTGAAAAATTATCACACATATTAAAATACCTTAAATAATTACTGTATTTTTAAAAAAAAAAAAGTCTTCATTTGTAGCATAAAATGAAAAAAATTATCGTAATATTGGTGTTTCTAAATAAAGCATTGATGAAAGAGGATGATCAGATGGTGGGCTATTGCATATTCATATATTGTAACAATTTGCTGATTTGACGATTTCTAAGTTTTAGAAAGTAATGAAATTTAAGTTGTATGCATTTTTAAAGTTTAAAAAACTAGTTCAAATAATTGACATAATTTTACGCAATTTAAGTAATAATGGCGGCGTGCAACAAAATGCTGCATTGTACTTATGTGAGGCACAGGACATATATTTAATGTTCAGATGCTGCAACAGAGATCAATTCGTTTTTAAGGTCACAATGTTTGTTCCTAATTTTTTGAGTTTGTTATGTGGTAATTTTGTTATGAAGTACTTGATCAAAATCATCAAATATACCGGCTTTTTGGCTTAAAAGCCGTGGCTTTGACCCGGCAGGAATACATTTTCGTGATCCAGGGGTGGAACCCTTCCAACCTATGGGGTCAGTTGTTGGGACTTCAACCTATGGGGTCCGTTGTTGGGACTTCAACCTTTGGGGTCAGTTGTTGGGACTTTTCAGACTTGCTTGTTTGTCACGCAGGGTCTGCTGTAGTGGAAAGCGTGCAGGAAAAGGTAGCCTATATTAGAGATCGGGGAACGTTAGTGGCTTTTGGCAGGAAAACCATGGAAACAACCCGGCAGGAATGCATTTTTAGCTCACCTGAGCCAAAGGCTCAAGTGAGCTATTGCGATCGCTTTTCGTCCATCGTGCGTCATGCGTCGTGCGTCGTGCGTCGTGCGGTGTGCGTCGTGCGTTGTGCGTCGTTCGTCGTGCGTCGTGGGTAAACTTTTACACATATTCAGCTTCTTCTTCAAAATGCATGATTGGATTTGGCCCAAACTTGGCAGGAATGATCCTTAGGGGGTGGGGATTCAAGGGTCCTCAAATGGTACACCTGGCCCCCCTGGGGGCCCAGGGGCAGGGCCCTAAAGGGCCAAAAGTAAGTAGTTTTCAAACATCTTCTTCTCCAGATCCAGAAATAGTTTAGGTAAGCCACTTTGTGTGTAGATACCTCTATATGTGCTACATTAATGTTCCTCATGACAATGCCCAGGGTGGCCTGGTTTGGCCCCTAAAGGGGGCAAAAGTTTGGGATGGGGCCCTATGGGAATAATTCACATTTACATCAATGGATTTAGACCAAACTTGGTGGGAATGATACTCAGGGGGAGGGGATAGAGGCTTCCTGGAATGGTACACCAGGCCCCCTGGGGGGCCCAGGGGGCAGGGCCCATAAGGGCCCAAACTAGGTAACTTTCTAACCACAAGCCCATTTGTAACCAAACTTGGGTGGTAGATGCATAACAGGGACCTCAATGTAATTTGGGGGTCAAAGGTCACATATGTAGGTCAAAGGTCAAATGAAGTTAAATGTTTGTTTGGTTGTTATTGGCCCATTTGTGACTAACTTGGATGGTAAATGATACATGTATAGTGACCGCAATGCTAAATTGGGGTCTAGGTCACATAAGTAGGTCAAAGGTTAAATGTTAAGATACTAGAGCATGCCTTGTTTTTATAAAAATGGATGTCAGAATTTAATTAAACTTGGAAAAATCAGCTATACATGTATGACAAGGGGATGCAAAGTTTTCTAACTGGTTCATTTGGCTACGTAGGTGCCTAGATATCAGGGGCCTGTTTCACAAAAGCGTCCTATCCTAACTGCGTCCTAACTAGGGAGATAGGACGTTGGTGTCGTTTCACGAAACCGTCCTATCCTATCTTCGTCCCATCTCCGTCCTAAATCACGTCATAATTCTAGGACAGCTCATGGGCAGTCCTAACTCCGTCCTATCTCTATCCAAGCTGTACAATCGCATGTGCTGCCGTAATATTGACGTGTGTGCGTGCGCGCGGGCTAATCTCGAAAGATATTGGCAATCCTATCACGACGTCGACGGTGCTGACTTGGGCAAAGAAGGGGACATATAAGAGTATAAGAAATGGTACATAAAGTCAAAATTGGGATTTTGCCCGATGTTTTTCAATTTCGTATAGGATTTGTTTATTATAGTGATGATCATTTGGTATTCATAGCAACTGAAAAAGATATATTTCATTGCTATATTATTCTTACCTCAGAAAATTGAATTCTCAGATGATGATATTGACGATGATGATAATATAAAAAAATTAAGACAATGATAATGATGATAATAATAATGATAATAATAATTGATTATAATGATAATGAGAAGAAGAAAACAAAATAGGAGATAGAAGAATGATACTTTGGCAACTAGTCATCATTGTCGTAGTTAATACATTTAACTACGCCGGTGTATTATTAGAATAAACTGATGTCAATGGTGGAACTTCTGAAAATATTTTTTTTCAGAAGTTTTTTCTTCCATTTTGAAACTCATGGCGGTTATTATGGCAATGAATGAAATGAAAAGAAATTCTGACAAAAATCACATGTGCCAAAATTCCGGCGTTAGTTTTGTTATTGGCAATTTTACGCTATAAGAATTATTACCTTAATATATTTTCAAAAGAGGACACCTTTCTGAACAAACTAACAAAATAATATACATCTCATATTCATAAATCAAGAAGGAATGCCAATGAGCGCCCGGGCTGAGAAACTCGAGTTAAAACAAATCAACAAACACAGCCCACGTACCGTGACAGCCTCTCACCTCGACGTCACACAGTCAGCATGTATTGTTTTGTAGGGGATTTCCCCTATGAGTGGCAGCCTTGATTAGTCTACAAAATTATACCATATTTCATGCATGCGTGTAATTTAGTGCAAAATTCATTTGTTTGAAATCATATCATGTCAAACACAACTGCAAATATGTTTGATTACTTATTTATTTTACAAAATACGCGTAATATTTTTGCCACTAAGAAGTTAAACTTAGAAAACAACACAGGTCTGCATGAAAGACTACACTGTGTCCAGGAAAATATACCTACATTTTACGACTTGTACAAGTCTACCGTAAAGAAACATATTTTATCGATACCTTAAGCGATACTATCGTTTACACAACGTACTAGTTAGAAGGCAGTTGGGACGTTGTTCGTGAAACGACTTAGGACAGTGTCCTATCTTCCACCCAACTTTAGGATTTGCGCGTTAGGATAGTACTAGGATAGGACGTCGTTGTGAAACTGGCCCCGGGCTCCAAGGGCCAAATCTAGCTCTGATGTTTTTTCTATAGG
>JZLH01S0004030.1:8106-22798 GCA_001188425.1 Eucidaris tribuloides | reverse complement strand
GTGCTGTGATGTGTGTGTGAGTACTTGAATGAAGAAGATTACAATTTTCTTTTGTTTTCTTGTAAAATTGAATAACCTTGTATACAACAGTTACTAACTGAACATCAAAAACATCATAACTTTGAAAAATTCATAATTCTGGTCAAATTTCTTCAAACTTTCACTGTTTTCTATTATTTTTCTGTATTCAGTAAGTTTGTGTGTATATATGTGACTTTCATTTTCCTTAATTTAACCTACATGTAATAATTTCATAGTAGGGACGTTGCATACTTACCCAAAATACAAAATTTACTACAAATAGTACAATTTTAGCAAAAGTTCCACATGGTGTTGTCGCCATGGTGATATGTTTGGTATGCTCCTCTTCTCCTGTGTGAAGAAATTTGATTGGTCTGATGTGTATCAAGTTCTTCTCTGATATTTTCTCTTACAGCCTCTGTGATTGGTTAATATTATATTCTCAGCCTCAGTGTCGATGGAAGCCACTTTACTACTGGTGGAACATCCAATAAAGCCAGTTGTTCAGCTCCCAGGTGCACTGCGCTGACTGGTATGTTAGCCTCCTTCTCATTGGTGCATTTCAGCAGTTTATCATATAACAGCCTCTCTGATTGGTTGCATCTTTTCTCATCTTTGGCACATTTTATTCTGCATACATGGAGACAAAACAAAACACAAGATGGAAATGAAGCTTAAAGAGTTGATATCACAAAAACATGTAAATTAAAAATAAAAAAATGCTAGCAGCTAGTGCAAACTCTTGTGTACAACTGGGAAGATACATTATGTACATGATTACGACATTACTTCTTGTTGAGATATATGTTTACGGAACAATATTGGCTGATTTGGCCCTGGTTCATTTGTCATTGTGATAAATTTTTACCACAAGTAGAAAAATGTGCTCCATCTACATAACGATACAAGATCATTTGAGTTGGGTGGGGTCGGGACTCAAGAAGGGAACTTATGTTTCTTATGATTCTCAACACAATATACATTAAAGCACAAGTTAAAGGCATAATAATGCTGTTCCCACTGCCCGAGTGTACAAAATCTCAGCTACATGCTGTAAGTGTCTCTGAAAAGGTCTAAAACTGAAGCCCTGAAATATTTGTACTTTAAAAGAATGAAAATCTCTGAGAACCCAGTTTTGACAAGTTCATTTCCACATATACCGTACTGCTGTGTTTCAATTAAGAGTGGGCTGATGCATAATTCACACATAATGTTCATCAACAGGGTTATTATAGCTATGGCTGTCGGCGCCAGTCGGTAGCAACCGGCACAAACTGAATCCGACCACCACTGAGCTGAATTTATTAGTCCTCCGAACAGCACATAAAAGCTTTAAAATGACCGTAAAATGTTTTAAATCTCTACATAAATCGTGTATTTTGAGCTTTAAACATCATTACATTTCAGCCGAAGATGTATTTTGTAAAATAAAAGCTTCCAAATGCATTTTTCTATGTGGAAACCCAGGAGCGCTATGCTCGCTTTTCTCGCTCTGCTTGCATAACTCCTTCCTACGGCCGGCACAGAATTCTTTCTAGCTATAACCCTGTTCATCAATTCATACATGTAAGAGCTTAAAGACTTGATATCATAGAAACATGTAAAGTTAAAAAAACAAAATGTATACTTGCCAACGACAGCATAATTTTCCAAAGCTTTGTAATCTAGAATTATTTTTTTTGGTGCTCCAACAAAGCACCATCACGTACCAGAGAAAAAGTGTGACAATTTATTACACTGAACCTCCACACCATTAAAAAGTGTCTTTAACTGTTACCCCTAAATGATGATAGATCATGGAACACACGCCCAGGTACATGTACATGTATGTTACATTACATGCCAACTTCAACAACTTGTATAAATATCACATTCTGACTCTGTGCCAAAATGATGTACATGTACATGTAGTGCATGTCAATGAACTTCTAATTTTATCACAATCTGACACATGTTGGTTCATTCCAAATCCATATTGCCCAACTGGGAGACCATTATATTAATCTGGATTTGGAAATTTGACAAAATACATATTTGTTTCCCAACTTTCCCTTCATGAAACGATATACTCAAGAGATATAAGATACTAAAGATAGTGCTTGAAAAATGATGTTTTTCCCCCAGGAGCCCGATCAGTAATGCCTCCTGCCCTACTGGGAGAATCGTAGGAAGTGCACGCCTGTATTTGTGTTTATGTCTGGTTACAATAGGAACATGATTAATCAAGTGAGGTCCTAAAACAACTTTAGGCGCAACATAATGTTCCTGGGACTTGATTAAATACTATTAAAATACATGATGAAAAGTGGCACATGTATGCATGTTGCTTTAGTGCATGGAGATCATGTCATTTGAGAAAGATTGTATACTTTTTACCAATTATTGAAGATTTAACTGAATTTCATGTTGTTTTTTGTGTGTGTATGTAAGTGTGTTTGAAAATTACTATTAACTCTTAAAGATACAGTTCAGGATTTGCACGCCAGAAAATGGCAAAATGAATGAAATCAGCTCAAATTGGTCACAATGTGAATATAAGTAAACACCTGTCATAGAACTTTGGGTAGAATACATAGTTTTGTTGAAAATCTGGACAGTTACATTAAAAAATTTGTAAAGTGACGAGCACGTTCCATTAATTCCAAAATTGTCTGATCAGCTGCTAGCCAAAGGTCACGCAGAGTTCAACCGCTAAAACCATAGCAGTGTACGTAGTTGCCCACTGCCCGTCAGCTGGTCATGCGTTCCGTGTTCTGCAATATGAGCAAAATTTAAACTCACAGGAAGAACAATATTCTGGTAGCATATCATTATTACTTTTTCTCATATAACAATAAGTTTGTGACATGTGGATCTTAAACTTTCAACACACCATTTGTAAGTACATGTATGTTACTACCATTTGGTAATCATAATAAAGGGAAGTGATGGACTTGCAAATCCTGAAATCTATCTTTAAAATAATCAATGTTTGTCATTAAATAAAATATTTACTGTAAAGGCAATTAATAGTTTTGGTATGTGTTGAAAGATTAATTTGTGCTCAAATTGTGTCTTTATATACAGACAGTTCATAAAAACTATTGACCTGCAAATTACAGGCTCTGAAAATCCTGAAATGCTCCCATTTTTTAGAAATATATAATTTTTTGTACAAAATGTGTGGGAGGTGGGTATTTCTGTCATAAGGATTGTACATACTTCATAGTGATATCTTTTCAGTGCTCACTGATTATTTAACTTCACTAATGTCATTGTAAACAAGTATAAAGGGCTTGATTTTAGTAGATGTCTAGAGTGACAATACCACACTTTGTGAAAGATAATAATTAGAGCAATTCTCCCTATCGCATATAGCCGATATCAAGCGATATCACCTCCCGATACCGATATCTGATCGATCGCTCTTGGGATGTATACTTCCGGTTCGGGTAAATCATACATCAAACACACATAACGCGTCATTCGATCCTCGTCAAATTCATAATATTAATACCTCGAACCCAAGTAAACATGAATTGACCTGATGAACAATTTTGAAGAATGTCTGTGTGGCAAGTAAAGGACTTTCTTAGTGAAAGAAATGTTCCTACGACCGATAAACGAAGGAATGAACTCGAAACTCTCGCCAGGAAAGCAGCGAACAAAGCAGCGAACATTTACCACATAAGGGAGGAATGCTACTACGCACACGCCGATTCATTGTGACCTTTGACCGTTCAACTCTGAAATCTCATCAATTTATCAGTGCCCCATAATACGATGTACTTCACCCAAGTTACATTAATATGCGATAAGACGTTCTCAAGTTACTGTGGTAAAGAAACCAAGTATGGAGCCTCGTGACCTTTGACCTTCGACCTTTCAACCCCAAAAATTTGTACACCTCATTGGTGCCTTAAAACACTTACTTCTCCCAAGTTACATCAATATCAGATACATGTATGCCATTCTTACATTATCGTGGTACAGACACCAAGAATGGGGCCTCGTAACCTTTGACCTTTGACCTTTCAACCATGAAATCTGATCAGTTCATTGATGCCTCACAGCTTGTCGGATTTTGACAAAATTCGACAAGCCGTTCTTAAGTTATCCTGGCAACGAGCCCAAATCAGACATGTTTTAGGCACTGTGACCTTTGACCTTTGACCTTTGAATCCCAAAATCTAATCAGTTCATTGCTGCCATATAGTACATACTTGGTCCTAGTTACATCAAAATCCGATCAGCCAGTCTTAAGTTATCGCGGTAACGAGAACCGGTAACGAACGGACGGACGGACAACCCGAAAACATAATGCCACCTGAAACTTCGGTGCGGAGGCATAAAAATTCTGTTCAATCAACCAAGATGTTACTTTGGCTTTAATCTTCTTTTTTTCAGTTTCAGTTTCTCATGTCCACCAAAACGTTTCACTCCTTCCCTTCCTATTCCTATCCTTATAACCATACATGAAATTTTCTGTTTCTTCTTTTCCAAAGGTCTCACTATCACGACAGGTATCAAGACGGCATAACGTATCCCTCACAGCCCCCTGCATTAGTGCCACCTCTACGTCCCGAGGTATTACCGATCTTCTGGGAAACTTGAGATGGACACGGGGTCCAAAAATGAAAAGAACGCTAAGTAACCGAGTTGTAATCAACAATGACAAAATGTACGCAAGGCTGACGGTGATTTATTTGTAGAAATCCTTTCTTGTTGCTTCGGCATTCCGTTCATGCCAGTCTACGCTGGTTGCGGCGGCTTCTAAGATCGACGGCAAGCGTATCTTGTGCCGAAGCTTTCATCACGAATTTCATGTTGGAATTGATATCTCGATGTCTAATGGGCCCACTGAGGCTGACACGTCATTCAGACAAGGTTTTTAAAGGTACTGGCTAACATTTATCACAGTTAAAAAAATCTGAGCTACATGATTCCCCATGGCCACCAGTGTCTTTCATAAGGTAAATGAAGCCCTGAAAACAATGTATTTCAAAATGATTATTTTAAGTGCTTTAAAAAAGTGAAAATCGTAAGTTGACCGGATTCACCTGCCCACTTCCTCCCATAGACTTACTGTGTGTACACCTAGGCTATTTTCTACTTGCCCCGAGTGTTAATTGTTTATTCATGCATAACTTGCCATTGGCAGCGTAACTTTGTTTATTTGTCCATTTGAACACTACTATGTAGCTCAGAATCAGATATCAAAGTTTGACAATTTTTTTAATTGAAGCCCCACAATGTTAGTCTATTACTTTAAAGGTAGGGATCAGGCTCTGGTTAAGTGGTTTAAAGAGGAATTGTCACAAAAAATACCTGGATGTAAGGTGTAGATGAAATTCCCATAATGCATTTATAAATATTTCAGTGCTTAGCTTATATACCTTACTGTCACATTTAGCACTCAAATGAATTTTGCCTATTAGAGAAGATTTGGTTTTGAATGATTATGCTTAATAGACCTACCCCCCACCCCTTTCCCCCATACATACATATCCTTCTTTGTCTCCAACAGGTTAAAGGCAGGGGATCTCTTTGGCATGCCTAAAAACTAACATTGTGTAAATATAATGGCATTTTGAAGAAAACGCCATCTGGGAACCTTTAGCAAAATTTAGGAGCTAGAAACTCAGTTTTAGTGGAATTATAGTGAACGTTAGACTCAGATTTGAATTTTTTTTCTCGCGAGAAAAAAATTCCTAACATAGAACGTACACTAAACGGCTTTTGTTTTCCTTTTGCATTTTTCAAATTCTAGGCAATCACTGACCCCCAGATTTCACAGACATGCCCTTCATCAATAGCCTAAGGGCATGGGTTATCTTTTCTTGGTCTGCAGGGTTGTTTGCAAATGAGATCCACTGCCTTTAAATACTTTGGGGGTATCTTTGCTTGGCACTACCCCCCCCCGACCTTTCTCCTCCTCCTCTCACTCCTACTCCCTCTACCTCCCCTCCTCCTCCTCATCCTCCTCCCTCTCCTCCTACTCCTACTCCCGCTCCCTTCTCCCCTCCTTCTCCTCCTCCTCTCCTCCCACTCCTATTCCTACTCCCCCTCTTTCCTCCCCTCCTCCTCCTCCTCCTCCTCCCCTCCTCTCCTCCCCCTTCTTTTCCAACATCTTAACAAGATAAGACAGTAAAATACGCTCCACTGATTACGATAAGCTATGAAAATATGTCCTTCGAAAGCTCAACTCACATGTACGTGCACCCAATAAAAAGTAAGTTCAGCAATTTCCATGTCTTCTTTTTAAACACAACATTTGTTGAATTCCGGGCAGTCTTATGTAAGATCAAAATACATTTACTAATTTCATAAAGTCTTGCACAAAAAGGACAGCAAAGCCTTTTCCATTTGTACATATAAGTTGAATTGAACTGGCTTGTGCCATTCTTGGAAGAGAGCTAGGGTATCTCCAATTGTACATACCGGTACCTGCACTTGCTGACTTGTCAATTCCAGACAGTCTTATTTCATTTTCAGAACAGACTAAAAAAATTATCAGAACTTCACAAAACTACAGCAAGAGTTATATCCACAATTCCACTTCTTGCTCAGTCACATTAAATTGGGATTAAGTACATTTATAAAATCAGAACATCTCTATCATCTAGGTGACACACTAACTTCATACATCATTTGCAACATGGTAATGTATCTTTCACACAGAATTTCTTTCATTTATGCTGTACTGATATGAAAACATTCAGCATGTAGAACAATACTTTGTTGTGTGCCCCACAGAACGTAACACACATAAACTTAACACAACAGTCAAACCCTTCTGCCAGACCCATAATCATTGCTGTATCTGTTGCTGTTCTTCAACATCTACCAAAGATTGCTCTGAACACATGTCCCTCTTTTAAATCGCATCTTCTCTCCCATTAGTCAAATGGAACATCCCTACATCATGCTGGTTCCACTACTGGTGGCAAGGGGTAACTTGGAGTTCAGTGACCCACAGTAGCACACTTATGTATCATATACACTTACATTATAATTGCTAGCCAAACTTGTACATGTACATCCGTAGTATGGGAGGGGGTCACTGGAATGTACCAATATCGAGATGGGGAGGATATGGAAGAAGAAGTGGAGGGTGCCCACTTCATCTGAAATATTGTGTTTTTCGATATTGTACAGCAAAGAAATTTGTTCTGGCTTAATTTTCCAGCATTTTAATTATCAAAAACTTCAGGCATTAGCGCACAGCATGCATGTACATGTGTAATGTGTACTGTTAGCATGAGTGCTTGTGACAACACATACATGTTTACCCATGATGCAGTGCAGGTACAGGTGTATGCCTAAAAGAATTATTAAGTGCCATATATGTGAGTCCCAAATTATGCAATTTTATATGGGTGTTGTTTTTTTTTCAAGTAAAAGCATTTAGCCTGGTAAAACCTATAGGTTTACCATTCAACATCAACAAGGGGTCATCATACAGAATTAACACTATTTTTTAAACTCATGTTTATGCCAATTTATGGGAAGCAGTAGTACTTTTCATCAATACAAATATGCACAACCACGAAAACGTGATACCATTCACACAGACATTTGACTTTGTCTCTCTGGTATCATTTCATGATTTAATGTCTCAATAAAAACATAAATATTGCCGACTCAAGTGACGCTGTATAAACTCATGTCTCATAAAATCGCAAAGGGTTTGATGAACTGGTATGTTCTCATGTCCTGTAAAAAAAAATTAAAAATTTGTCAAATAAATATTGCTGACTTGGATGTCACTGTATAAACTCAATGTCTCATAAATTCGCAAAGGGCTTGATGAACTGGTATGTTCTCATGTTCTGTAAAAAAAAAATGTGTAAAATAAATATTGCTGACTTGAATGTCACTGTATAAACTCAACATCTCAAATTGGCAAAGAGCTTGATGAACTGGTATGTTCTGTAAAAAAAAAAGGCTTGTCCTGGATTCACCTCAAATGCGTGCACAACGGATTCCATCACAGAAGGGGGCTACCTTTTTCATCGTCATGGCAACTAGCGCGTACCGACAGGGCAGGTAGAGAATTCGGCGCGAGGATCGTGGAGTGTAAACAAGCCATGATTGCTTGGAGAAACAAGAATGTGAGCTTCAGCCGAGCGAGTCGACTACCGACTACCGTGTATTATGCTCCACTTAATACAAACAAGTGAGTGTTGTTTGCACACATGTGTGAGGGGGATATGTGTGTGTGTACCATGCAGACATGACCGAAATTTAATGTCCGTCCTTGCAGGCCAGTGAAGATCCGGATGAAAAATTTGCTAACCCGTTGCCTCCATAATCCTGTGATTCCCATTGAGCTAACACGTGGTACACACAGTTCCAGTAGCCTACAGGTTAATCAATTGACTATTATCTAAATAGGGGGTTTCAAGCGCCGTGATATTAACGCATATCCCAGGTGCAAAGGAATGCGTGTATAAGCGCTGGGTTAGATGAGGGGGTACATCGGAAAATGTTGTACAAGGAAAAATATTGTACGCATCCGGGAACTTTCGTATTTGCCTGTAGCTAACTGATGGGTGTGGCTAATGAGTTAATCTAGATTTCCACTTAAATAACGTAGAACAAACCATTTTTTAAATGAATCACATTATATTGTTACTTCTAATGTGCTTGTTTTGCTCAATTTACTAAATTAAGAGACAGATATGAGTTCTAATTGATAAGGGAGAATAACACGTTGTCCACGAAGAATAAAATCAAGGGGCAGCCATTGGCACACTCGATGATTTGGAGAGGATTCTGATAAATTTCTGTTAAATTTCTGATTTGATATTTTTTAGCTGATTTAGATAATAATGATAGTATTGGATGGCTTATTTTCGGTGGACACAGAAAATATTGTACTCCTTATGAAAATAACGGACTCGTCTGCAACTCGTCCGATATTTCTCACAGGTCGTACAATATTTTCTTGTGTTCACCTCAAAGCCATCCAATATTATATAATTAGTTGTCACGCTATGACGTACATGTACATGTGTACCTCCAAGTTCTATCCAGACAATACTGCTTGATTACTCACACTTTGCCACTACAGAACTGCACAACAAATGCTTCTTTTGATATAGATTTTCTTGCTATTATGAATGACAATTCTCTGGCTTATAACATACACATGTAAACCCCTCAAAAAAAGTTCTGCAACTCAAATTTGAGCATTGAACTTTTTTGAACTTTTTTGAGGAGTTTAGTTGGTTGCCAGTCTTCCGGAAATGTATGTTTGAACTGTGATGGTGAGTTTCATGTAGAGTATTGTGTGACTAGCAAAGTTAGTTTGTTTACGTAGCATGTGCAACATGTTCATTGCACGGCATTATGAATGTGTGCATCCGTGTTTGTATGCCTGCATAATGATTTGTATAACTGTATATCTGTGTATATGTGTATGTGTGTATGTGTGTGTGTGTATGTGATGGTGTGTGTATGTATGTGTTAGTGTATGTATGTAGGTATGTCTATGTGTGTGTGTGCATACAGTAGCTATGTGTCTGTGTCTGTTGGGATGTGTGTAATATGTTTGTGCACATGAGTGTGTGTGTGTGTGTGTGTGTGTGTGTGTGTGTGTGTGTGTGTGTGTGTGTGTGTGTGTGTGTGTGTGTGTGTGTGTGTGTGTGTGTGTGTGTGTGTGTGTGTGTGTGTGTGTGTGTGTGTGTGTGTGCGTGTGCGTGTGCGTGTGCGTGTGCGTGTGCGTGTGCGTGTGTGTGTGTGTGTGCAGTACATGTATGTACATGTATGTCCAGTACTGTATGGGTGTGCAAACATGCATTCCATCAACATTTTACCACATTACCCCATAAAACGAACAGTACACACACATATGCCTATGATGTACACTCTCCATGTACTTTCATTAGGACCTTTCCAGAGCCGCAACAGCAGTGTCCGTAACTGTACACGGAGCTCAACATGGATGCTTATGATGCCTGCGTGCATCTAATGATGTAACCCTATACATTTATTAGTTTATCAAACCGGTAACCTCTTGGCTCCTAGCAGCACCTGATCATATGCATTTGTGGGAACTCATGTATCATGCCTATGTCTTATAATCTACACACATCACAATCCTCACCCCCCCCCTTCTGTCCTTGACATTCATAGAGAAAAATGGTGATACATATCCCAATCTGCTTTCTTTGACTCCCTGTTTTCATTATGGTATCATCCAACCTTGTTTATGCCAGTGACAGAATTGGGAATAAACCATTTTAAATAAAAGGTGGATGTGCAGAATTTTTCTTCATATTTTCCTTGCCAGCATAACAAGAGGGTATCTACAAGTATACATTCCAAAAACAGCAAGGATAGTTGAATTCTGCAGCAGCAGTAGTAGTAGAATACTGCAATTATTTGTTTCCTTATCTTGCTCTCATTATCTATTTTTCCATCACAATATTTAATTATTCAAAATCAATTATCACAACATAATAAATTACACTATGCCCTATTTGGCCTTTGATTCCATTACAGCCTGCAGACAACCTGAATTATCAAATACAAGTTAGACTGCAATTTACTTTTTCTCTCAAACGACATGCATTAAATATGCCAATTACCCATCAACTAAAGCTATTGGCGCACATCCGTAATAATTTTGTGATGCGCGAGAAGCGTACAAGCGAAATTAATGATGCTTCTCTCCATCGTTCAACCATGATCAGTCTCAAAATCAGTTTTAGATTGACGGTTGAATTGCAGCAAACTTCACTTCACTGCACAATAAAATGTGTATAACTATACTTCATCGATGGAGAATGATGAAGCGTGTCTAGAAATCCCAGGCAATTAGTCCTCAAAGCATTCCAGTGAACAGTTTTGAGCATCATAATGCGGTGTGCAAACAACCTATGACCTACTTCTAAATTCCAACTTCCCATCACACAAAATGAAGACCATAATGCTGGGTCAGTGATTGCTTTTTTATATTATTTTTTTTAAAAAGTCAGATTTTTAAGAAGTTCAATCATAGTTTTTTTTTCCTTTTTACAATAGTCACCAGATATTCCCATCAATTGAAATGCGGGTTAATGGAATTTCAATCAATCTATAAACACTTAAACCTTTGTTTCAGCACTTTTTAACCCATTGAGTATGGTAAGTCTACTACTCATCGACCAACGTTTTTTAAACTGACCTACCTCGTGCACTGGCCTTCTTGCGTAAAAATTCGAAAAATACAAGCAGGACTAAGCGCAATACGCCACAATATTCAAACAAGCCCCCAAACTAGAGAAATGTGGAGGAAACATATAAGAAACTAACGGAATTTAAGAAAAATCTTGCGCATCAATGTTAATGCACATGTGTTGCCATTCACTGTGACGCGCGTTGTAATTCCGAATGGGTTTTTACGGTACGCAGCGAATTAGAACGACGCCATATGTACCGGGAACCATCGCGCAAAGTTTTAAACGGGCCCGGAGGACACAGCTTCTATTTTGCCACTCATAAATCATGATTTTTCATGAAAAAATCAATACTGATCATTTGAAAAATATGATATTTTGCAACATATTCTGAAATGAATGAAAACTCCCACCTTACGTGCTAAATCAATAGATAGCAGGACAGTTGTGCTCTAGAAAAACGTTAGTTGCAGTCGCTGCCAAATTTCCGTGTGTTCGATAGGAAACAATAATCTGAGCCCAAAAAAGTGAATCTACAGCATTTTCTTCCCAAGTGAGAGAAAATTTAGGTAAAACTGACAAACATTTTCTGAGATAAGGTGTGATTAATTCAAGGCGGTCGATGAGTAGTACATCCAACCATACAAAGTATGAGGTATCTCAGGCTGGACTCTATGGAAAATATATGTTATACCAAAATCATTTCATCTCCAAAAGGTTTTAAACCAAAATTTGAAAAAAAATTGTGGTTTTTCCACAACTTTGGTCCCATGATCAATTTTGTTAGTATTTCTTTGTGTTACATGTATATGTCAATGATATATTCTTTCAAATAAATCATTGATTTGAATTGTTTGCAAATCGCTTTGATTAAGATTCATCAACACTGTGATAAAGTGCTCTACATCTTGCGATATTTGCAGCTAATTTCACCATTTACATGTAATCCATGAGAAAAAAATCAGAGAAATGCAATTCAGAACCATAGTTGTTTACGCTGCTCAGCGATGAATTATGAATAATCATTATTACCTACAGGGCTCCATACTAACCTTTTTTCAAACTTGTCCTTGGGGCAAGTAAAATTATCACTATCAGATTTTTACTTGCCCGAATGAAAAATTTACTTGCCTGAAAATAAACAATTTAATTAAACACATTAAAAATTATTTCTCACTAATTTTAACCAATAACACCTTTCTATAGCACTGGACATTTCTTATTTTAATTCTGGAGGTTGCAAAAGGTGTGATTTATGAATTCAAAGAATCTTAAAATTGAGTATAATGAATAAAAATAATGATGAAATTTAGTAATTTAAGTTAACTGAACACAAAATTTTTAGACATATTTTGTTCAGTTGTGGTAAGATTGTTATATTTTGCTCATTTCATGATCAAAATTTCACTAGCCCAACTGGGCAAGTAAATTTTAACATTTTGAGTTTTTACTCCATTGAGATTTTTGCTTGCCCAAAAGAAAAATTTACTTGCCCGAAAATGAAAATAATAGAAAACAGTTTAAACAATCATTCTCTCTAATTTTAACCACTAAGGGCATTGGAAGTTAGTCACTTCAATTATGTTTTTGTACCACAATTCTACACAGGCCATCATCAAGGAGACATGAAAATGGATAAGCATAGGGCCTCCTGTGTACTGAATGTAGACACATGATGCAGTATTTGGTACCCCGGGGTACCAAGTAGAAATCCGCCATTTTGTTGAATTATTTATTTATTTTTCAGCACTGTACCGTGGGTTACAAAATTATGTAAAAGTCATGTAATAAGGGTGAAAATAACACATTTAGCTTCATTTTTACCCCATTTGTCGTATTAAGTTTATGCCTTTTTGTTGTGCACTTGCACAGCCTCTGCATCATTACCACTGATTTCAGCGATCATAACTGAAGAAAATATATTTTTTAACACAAGAGGGCGCTGCACAACACGGTACCCCGGGGTACGATGGTACCCCGGGGTATGGCGTGGTGCATCACATGACACATGGTAGATGTTTTGAACTCAAGCTTCCAAACCAAACACACGAAATTACGAAAAAATTAAAATTGGCAAAATAATGAAGAAATTTAGTATAAAGTTAACAGAACACAAAATTTCACACATATTTTGTTTGCATTTTGGTAAGGTTGTCGGACATTTTACTGCTTTTCTAATTTGATGATCAAAATTTTACTTGCCCGACTGGGCAAGTAAAATTTAATATTTTGATCTTTTACTTGTCCCGGGCAAGCAGGCAAGTTCTAGTGTCGAGCCCTGCATCTCAGTACCACATTCAAGATATCACATGCATAATCTATGGAGTTCAGTGGCAATGGTACTGTAAGAGTTAAACGAAAATGAACAACAGAGAAATGCTGCCAAGAATTAGTTTTTTTATGTTCCACAGCAATTAATTATAAATATTTGATATTCAATCTCTACGTGTACATGCAGCTTACCACATTCATGATAAGGTTACCACTATTGCAAGAGCCCAATGTCTGGTAAATTAAACTGGACGACATACACATCAGATCACCAAAAGTACAGTGCTGATACATCATGTACATGTATCAGCACTGTACTTTTGCCTCAAATTTCATGCACAGTTTACAGTTTACTTTGGCTATAATAAGCCATTTCAGACATGTTTACCAGAAAATGAAGGCACATACTTCACGATCCCTCTTCATCATTTCCTGGGTATTATTATTTATCTACTCAACAAATGAAAACAAGTATTAAAAAAAATGTATTGATAGAATTTCTGGAAACAATAATTATGAAGGCACTCTGCAACAGGAAGAACTTGAGAGTTGTCTTTCCTTGTACTTGATCACGACATACACTCAAATTGGCCATTTTCAGGTCATTAGTGTTTTGATAATATAGGCCCCTACAGGAAAGTTGGTGTTGATTTCATTTCCTTATTTTTGTTTCTATGACTTTAAAAATAATTTGTGGGACTAACTAGTTTTTAATCAACAAACAGCTATTATTCAAATTTAAAGGAGGCTTTCAATCAATGGAATAGCAAGGACTAGAAAATGTTCAGCTTACAACTAACAATAATTTTCTACATTCAAGGAAATTGTCTTTCTTTCCTTTTAACTTAAGATAGGAAAGAAAATGTGCACTAAAGCAAGATTTGATCCAGCAACCTCAGGTTCAGAATAACAATCTCCATAGGTCAGAGGTCAGAGCTATTCAGATCTACAGTTAGCGTTATTCTGAATTAAACAATATCTTTTGAATTTTGTGTGATTATTTTGAAAGTACATGAGTTAACACCTTTTATGAAGACTACACATATTATCCTTACAAAAGTTACCTGCAATAAGGACCTTGTTGGAGAATTTACATGTAGCACTAAGATCACATATCTTTTCTTATCTCAGCTAAAGAATAATACACTCTACTGCAAGGGTGTGTCAAATTGTTACATTCATACATTCGATCAACCTGTCTCCATTCCAAAGCCAGTATACTTATAGTCTAAGTTTTAGACTGTCCTCCTTTTTTC
>JZLH01S0004028.1:0-15721 GCA_001188425.1 Eucidaris tribuloides | reverse complement strand
TTCTTCCCGTGACCTTGACCTTGACACCTTAAGGTCACTCTCAGAGAGGCGCCATTTGGCGTGGGTGGGCTCCAGGCAGCGTATGCGGTATTTAGTTTTAAGTCCCAGCCCTTCTTGATGGCCAGAAAAGGATTTCGTTTTGGGACCTTTTGTTAATGTGACCATGTCAAAGTCATGGAAAGTGGATATTAGAGGCTATTTACTTGAATATGGGAATTAATAAGGAAATGGATATCAAATTAGGAAAATGGAGTAAGCAAACATCTTCACAGACATATTATCACATTTGAATCATTGCGAGACATGTGCAGATGTAAGCAAAATAATAAGTTTGATCTTGTCAAGGCTAGGGATTGTACCATCTAGCTCATATTTTTGTCCATCGGTGGTATAGATACAGTCATGTAGCACAAGGAGCACATACCCCCGCAAAATTTTGTTTGTTCTTGATGTTTTGGAGAGCGTTTTTGCCGCCCCCTCAAAGCAAGGACACTTTTTGTGAGTGTTTCAAGCTAAATTTCTTCGTTTGTGGGGCTAGGGCTGGGTAATGGTGTCTTTCCATATGAATCGTCACAACACCCCCCCCCCAAAAAAAAACCAAAACCAAAAAACAAACAAACAAACAAACAAACAAAACAAGAAAAACACCCACCACTTACTCGACACTTTTGCCTTTATGACTGTTTTTGACAGTGTATTATAATACCTTTATATCTTTATTTCCTGTGATGCCAACGTGTCCGATTTGTGAAGATCGGATAGCTTTGAAAACGTCGTGCTAACTTAATCAGCTCCCATGGTAACATGAAAGAATACTTTTTCCAATGTATCCGGAACGGGAGCCGCCACCTTATCTTTGGCATCGGAGTCGACAACTTACTGTTCTACCATCTTTACGTACTCAGGGATATTCTAACCCCAATACTTTGTTTGATTCCGTTCCAGAAACGACATCAACGCCATCAGTGAGCTTAACCACGCAAGTTACGACGACAGACGCCAAAAGTACATCAACAGTCTACACCTCGCCAACGCCTAATATGGAAACGACCATTTCAGCTGCCACTACCCCATCCTTTTCACCGACAAATAATATAGTAGCTATTACACCTGCCGCTACAACTTCAGGCGAGCCAGACGTAACCACAACTTTTACATCTTTATTTGCATCACAAACAGTACATGGAAGTATGGATCTCACAACACAGGCATCTGACATTACGCAAAGTATCACTTCAGCGATAACGTTTGGTATCTTAACAGACGAAAGAACTACACAGAGAACTAATATCCAAACGGCATCCACAACAACATTAGCAGCCACAAGTATTCAAACCACAACTACACAGGACACATTGACAACAGACCAGATAACGACGTTGCCGGCAACCACAATCCCATTAACTGCGCCGACAACATCTGAAATTACAACTACACCACCTACAACGCAAGTCCTGACAAGTTCCCCAGTTCAAAGCACCTATCCACCTACGACACACGATGTCACAACAGAAGACATAACAACGGCAGGAACTACGGACCAAACGATAGCCCCAACAACATTATCGTCTACAACCACGGAAGCTACTACGACAGCAACATCCATTGCCACCACAGAAGGCGCAACTACAGTCCAGACAACGACGAAACCAACAACCATCATTCAGACAACCTCTGCTACAACTTCGGAAATTACCACAACTTCATCACCTACAACACAAGTCCTGACAAGTACCTCAGTTCAAAGCACCGCTCCACCTACAACACATGGTGTCACAACAGAGGACATCACCACAACCTTCCAGACAACGACCATAATTCCGACAACGACCCCAGTTCCGACAACGACCCCAGTTCCGACAACAATCCCAGTTCCTACAACGACCACAGTTCCGACGACGACCCCAGTTCCTACAACGACCACAGTTCCGACGACGACCCCAGTTCCGACGACGACCCCAGTTTCGACAACGACCCCAGTTCCGACGACGACCCCAGTTCCGACAACAACCACAGTTCCTACAACGACTCCAGTTCCGACAAGTAAGATTCATAAGATTCAATATAACACTCAAAGTATTATAATAGAATATGTTTGCATTTACTTATTTTATAGAAATTGTAGCCAATTTTCAAATTTTAAGGTCGAGATTATAATTTTGTCTTCTTTTAAAAGTACATAGTTGAATATCCCAAGTCAAAAAACATTATGACTAGACAGTAGACAGTAGACACTAATATCATTTTAAAAAAAAATGGTCGAGCTATCATTTTGACATGCGTTGTAGCGCCCTCATTTGAGGTCTGATGCATGACGTTAATAAGAAAGTATTGTGTGTACATATTTTTGGAATTATTTTGATAAGACGAGTAATTTGAATGCATATTTACACAATTTTGACAACTTTAATTTTGACTTCGTGTTTTAACTTTGTTGACCCCTCACCAAACTGCGAAGTACTTTGAGGCGGTCAGTCCGACTTATGTTCAAAATCAGGGAATCCTAAACCACTTTCAAACTTTGGTCCTCGACTTTGGTCTTTACTATTGCTTAACTTGTATATGCACTAAAACATTCTCATCCACTCCTTTAAAAAAAAAACATGGGCCCAATCTGACAATAGTTAAAGGTATTGGCTAACATTTGCCACAGTTAATAAAAATCTGAGCTATATGATTCCCCATGCTACCACTGTCTTTGATAAGGTCTAGAAATGACGCCCTGAAAAAATTTGTATTTCAAAATGATTATTTAGTGCTTTAAAAAAGTGAAAATCGTAAGTTGATCAGATTCACCTGCCCATTTTCTCCCATAGAATTACTGTGTGTACATCTACGCTATTTAAACTCACCCCGAGTTTTAATTGTTTATTCATGCATAGCTTGCCATTGGCAGTGTAACTTTTCAAACTTTTGTATTCTAGGGTTTTTATTTGTCCAGATTTGACAATTTTTTAAATTGAAGCTCCACAATGTTAGCCTATCACTTTAAATGTTCACTCCAAAAATACATGTTAATTGATTTATTACAGCATCTTCATCATAATAAGCAAATAGTCGTACGCTGTGTCTGAGCGGTTGTAACAAACGCGATGGGCTTGTCTTAAACAGTCACGTTCACGCCACGTTCACGTCACGTTCATGCCACATTCGTGTCACGTTTTCGTTACGTGACGTGACTGTTTAGGACAAGCCCATAGACATATGTGATACAAATTCGCTCATTTTTTTTCAACCAACAGCTCCTACAATTTTTGTATCCGATTCCGGGGATAAAAAGCTGTGGATGTCGGATCTGGACTCGTTCAGCTTCACCGAGGTTCCCGTCGATATCGTGTCCGAACCATGGGATGTAACCTATGACAGTGTAGAGCAGAAAATCTACTGGACGGATGTGGGACATAAGTCGGTGTGGCGTGCTAACATAGATGGGACTGAGAGAGAGTCGATCCCGAATTTTGGCCACGATGGTATGTATATTCACACCACTTTACCTTTCAATTAGGCCACACTGTAAAAATTGTTGTGTCAAAAACAACATCAGCCGGTGTTGTGAGAGGACCATTACCCCCGGGTGTTAAAAATACACCATGAAGTTTGAACGTTACACCAATTATTGTTGATATAACAAACAGAATGTGCTTAAATAACATCAATGGGTATTGAACTAACACCATGAATTTGACACTTGTGTAAAATGCTTGGTGCGGTCCTCTCACAACACCGACTGGTGTAATTTTAGCACCACTGTTTTGCGGTGCATTTGGCCCTCGGAAGGACATCCATCTGCAAATTTTCTCAACTGCTTTCTATCTTGGGCCCGGGTCTTTGCCTGCTTCCATGAAATGTTCATGTGTTTTAAGTCGTTGTTTATTTATTTATTGCGAGCGGCCTTCCTCTTTTCTCTTTCCATCTGTTGGTTTTCATTCATGAAATGTGCTACTACTCTTTTAAAGCGCTAAATGATCACCTTAAGTACAAATTTTTCAGGGCTTTATAAATTATCAAAGACACTTGGAGCATGGAGGATTATGATTGTGGTCATTGTTAACTTGTGTCTTTAATGATACCTTGTCAATGCTTACTTTAATTTGCTTACATGTACATCGTTTCACCGACTTATTGTAGTTTTTACCTTATGTATCATGCATTACGTGGATCGTCAACACCATGTACTCATGTGCAATAAGTAATCATTATCTTCCCTCTCATTTCACAGGTCCCGTTGGCATATCAATAGCAGAGACATCGCGGAAACTATTCTGTGCCTTCAAAGACTACGAGAAAATTTTATCGATTGGGTTGGACGGAACAGGGAAAACAACCATCGTGTCGAACCCTACTCAACCCCGCGCAGTCGTAGTTTGTGAATCCACGAAGTAAGTTTAGACTAATAGACTTTATTATGTTGAAATACCAATAGTAATAATTAATATTTCATCTTCTCGACGCTGGATATTACACTAAACAAAGTGCTCTATGAACCGCTGTGAAAAAGGATTTAGTTTAGTGTTTATCCATTGTAGAGAAGCTAAATATTAATTATTAATCTTGGACGACGTGCAAAAATAATTTATTCACACAGTTCTAACAATTTGTATGGATTAGAACCTAGAATTAACACTCTGGCCACCAGGTTTCTTCAGTGGTCAAGTAGTAATGATGCCTATCTAGTAATCAGGAGGTCATGGGTTCAGTCCCCACCTGAGTCTGCCTGTGATTTTTTTCACAGCGGCTTAGAAAGCAGTGTAGTGTTTATTCATCGTCGAGAAGCTGAAATATTAATAATTAACTCGCATTAATACTTAAAAATATTAATCTTCTGGAATCTCGACACTCCAACAACAACTGGGGTGTAAGATTTAACAGCCACTTTGTCGTCAATAATAGATAAGGTGTCAAGTTTTAATACTTTTGGTGTTAAAAGTTTACTCTTGAGCCCCATTGTATAAATCTTTCACCAGAGGAAAACTATGGAGATATTAACCAGAATTGTGGTTGTGTGCCAAATTAATGTCTAGCAAAGGTTTTATGTAATAGGGTTATAGTGCAGGGGCGTAGGCTGGTTTGGGCATGGGGAGGTGCACATCTTGCGGAGGTGGAACTAAAGTTGAGAAAACAAGGGCGTTGAAAAAGGCAGAAAAAGTGGTGAATAATTTCTTTTTGCTTGCCAGGGGGCGGAACTCCTTGCTTCTGCGGGGGGGGGGGTGCATGTGCAGCGTCACGTGCACCCCCCCCCCCAGCCTCCGCCCTTGTAGTGTTGTGGTTATTCAGCCATATGATATAATATTGCCAGTAAATCCAAAGAAGTCATACGCCACTTAAGTGATGTTTGTATTGTCGTATTAACCTTACAGATTTGAATGCATATCATATATACGTCCACTAACAGCAATGTGACCGGCAACTATGCTGAAAGTAATTTACTATATATATTTACACGCCCTGTAACTTTTATTTTCTTCTCCTTCCTCTTCTTCCTTTTTCTCTTCTTCTTCTTCTTTTTTCCTTGTCTTACGTCTTTTCTTACCTTCTAGGGCAATTGAAGTATAGTAGTAGTAGTAGTAGTAGTAGTAGTAGTCGTAGTAGTAGTAGTAGTAGTAGTAGTAGTAGTAGTAGTAATAGTAGTAGTAGTAGTAGTAGTAGCAGCAGTAGTAGTAGTAGTAGTAGTAGTAGTAGTAGTAGTAGTAGTAGTAGTAGTAATAGTAGCAACATAGTACTGGTGGTGGTGGTAGTAGTAGTAGTAGTAGTAGTAGTAGTAGTAGTGGTAGTAGTGGTAGAGGTAGAAGAAGTAATAGTCGTAAAAGTAGTAGTCATGTATATACTTTATAATTTACTTTTTAGTTTTTACCTTGAAGTTTCCGCGTTGGTATACAATGTTCTGTGTCTTTTCAGCCACTTGTACTGGACTCATCAAAAGAATATAGAACGGGTAAATCTAGACGGTAGCAACAGAGTACATCTTCTTAATGATGACGATCTTTCTGATATTGTTGGTCTAAGCGTTGACGTAAGTGGTAAGTGATGAAAATCGTAATTGCAAGATGTTTTCTTAAAATCTATTCATAAGATTTTGATTTCACAAATAGGAAGGAAATGCACTCAATTTTTATTTGTTTGCATGAAATAAACAGATCATGAGCATAAATATGTCTGAAAACCAGGGAGGTTGCAAATTGAATGTGACCAGCAAAAAAGTTCCTCATTTCCAGGAGCAGGTTGTTTTAGGGTGCAATTGAATGTTGGTTGTTTTAAGATGCAATAATCGTATGGGGGTGGGACATTTGATGTGTCCCCCGCCTGCCAATTCACGGGGAAACACATCCCCCCCCCCATCGGATTTCCGCCCATGGTGCAGACGGCATATTTTTGTTTATATATTTCGTATGCTGTCATTTTATTGTTCATTTAATTCCCCATGTTTTCCAGAAAATCGTATATTCTTTGCTGCACTGGGGCAAAAACACGTGAAGTACATGGACCTAAGTGGGAACAACGTACATACAGTAACGAGCTCGTACGAACCGACGGACGTCGTTTTCTACAATGGCGTCTTGTACTGGCCTGACGTCATCAGTAAAGGCGTGGTCAAAACGGAGAACTACGACTCTTCATCTCCAGCGTATACTACGCATGCGTCAGATACGTTTGACTATCCACGACGAATGCATATTGTGGCGATTTAGTTCAATGAGACTCAGGGAAAAACTCTATTTATGGATGATGTTACACTGCATACCATCAACCATGTGTGTTTGTGTATTAAAAGCATGGGAAGTAGAACCGCCGCATATTTTCAGGTAAAATCATAAGGAAATAAAAAAAAATCCGGTCTTTGTGGTAACAATGCAATAACAAATGAGTAAACGTAAGCCATTGACATGTTTCTTTTTTTTTTATTAATTTCATGATTGCTTTATTGATTGCTTGATAGAAGTTACTCGATTAGTTGAAGTTAAATGATTCATATGATTCCCATCGATATCTTCATGGACTAAATGAATTGATGATTATTGGTTGGCCGATTGATTGATTGATTGATTGCTTCATTGCTTCATTCATTCATTCATTCGTTGATTCATTCATTTGTTCATCCATTGACTGATTGATTGATGTATAAATAAATGAATGGATAGATTGATTGATCAATTAATCGGTTGACTAATAGATGTATGAAGTGAGTCATTGATTGACTGACTGACTGGTTGATTTGACTGAGTGAATGATGAATGATGTGAGTGAGTTAGTGGTTACCTGACTGACTGACTGACCAATATGCTGATCCGTCGGGATAAATTTAATAATTGATTGATTGGTTGGTTGATTGATTGATTGATTGATTTGCAGTTTGATTTCTGAATTGACTGAATTTTGTTGTTGATTGATTAATTTATCTGTTGATTGATTAATTTATCTGTTGATTGATTAATTTATCTGTTGATTGAATGATTGATTGATTGATTGAATGATTGATTCACTGTTTATTTGATTGATTGAATGATTAATTGATTGATTGATTGATTGATTGATTGATTGATTGATTGATTGATTGATTAACTGATTAATTAACTCTTGTTCTAAATCAGCCGTTACATATGTTTCTAAGCATTGTCCATCATTGTTAATTAACTGATTGGTTGATTCTTCTAGTGAATATAGATTACTCCATTTTTTGCATATTTGATGGACTGATTTATTATTTACTTCCTTTGCTTGCTTGATTGAGTGAGAGACACTGAACGTCTGGCTTACTGACAAACTGACTAATCGATTGATAGAAAAATTGATTGATTGAATGATTGCTGACAAATTAATTTATTGATTTATTGAATGCTATCGATTAATTAATCGATTTATTAATTAACTAATTGATCGATTGATTGATTGATTGATTGATTGATTGATTGATTGATTGATTGATTGATTTGATTTGATTAATTATCGTTTTAAATCAGCCGTTATGTATGTATATAAGCATTTGCCAGTTTTGTTTGTCGTGTAACAAAATCTTTGTATCCTCGTTATTCTTTGTCGCTTTATTTTTGTTAGCTCATTGTCTTCTGCATATTATTATCATCATCGTAAGTATATGAACTTAACTGTATTATATATTTTCTTTAATTATTATGGTAAAAATATTGTTCGTATTGACTACTTTGTTGAGCAATGTTATCTAGTTCTGTGATGATGACATTTTAACGTGCGTACTTTTTCAATTAATTAATTTCAGTGTGAATAAAAAAAACCCATGATCATTAAACAAAATGATATATTCTAATAAATCTTTATTCAAAATAATGTTGGCCTATTTTAGTCAAAATATGAAAAAATAATGTAGATGAAGGCGCATCTTTGCAATAACATTAGATGTATATAATGTCGACGGAAGAAAAGGTGCTAATAATTATAAATAAGAGTAATTATGCAGAATTCTCGATTGAGGATCTTAAATCAATATTGTGTTTCATTTTTTGTTAACTGTTATCTTCAAAGCAATGCGATTATGTCTTAAATATAAATATGACGCTGGAAAGATTTATGCGTGTAGTGATGTTATGTTGTACGATGTATATTTATTTATTTTATGTAGCTCATCCTTACTGTACAATGTGTTTCAAAAAAAAACTTTACACTTTTGATATGGCCCCCAAATAAAAATTATTTCGATTTTTTTGGAACATTTTTATATATCTGGAAAGCCGAGCATCTCTTCTTTCATATGACACTAAAAAGTCTGAAATTGCGTTATGCTTGAGTGAGCACTGCCCACTTTTGTAAAGGACATGAAAATTAGGTTGCGCAAGAATTGGCTATCAATTGTAACAAATAATACAAGCTTTCTTTATGTGTGGAGCAAGGTGGGGATTAAAGATCTTACTGACTGAAAACATGGGAGTCTACCGTATTGGGGTGAAGGGGTACTGGGGTAGTGGGGTATCCGGGGTGATGTGATGATAGGGTGATGGGGGTGTGGGGCTGGTTGGATGTGGGGGTGGTTGAATGTGGGGGTGGTGAGGTGTGGGGTGGTTGATGTGGTGTGCGGAAGTAGTGGGGTGGATGTGGTGGGGTGTGAGGGTGGTGTTGGTGTGGGGTGTTGGGTTGATAAGGGAGGTGGTGGCGTGTTAGAATTACTTAAACCTACCACCCCACCATCCCATTCACCTCCACCACCCCATACCCACACCATGGCCCTACACCCTGCACTCCCTTACCACACAACCTCACTTCCCCGTCACCACAGGTCAGTCACTAAGATCTTTAATTTACGTATCCCAAACCCCACCTAGCTCCACACAAAATCAAAGAGAGCTTGCATCTTTTGTTATATAGATAGTCAATTCCTGCGCAACCTAATTTTCATGTCCTTTACGAAAGTGGGCAGTGCTCACTCAAGCATAAAGCAATTCAAAGCTTTTTAGTGTCATAGGAAAGAAGAGATTGTCAGCTTTCCATATACAAATTTTTGAAAATATTACAAATACTTTTCATTTGGGGGCCATTTTAAAATTGTAAAGTTGTTTTTTTTTTTGAGACACACTGTATAAGCAGTGTTTGTTTTGAAGATACAGTTGTACTGTATATTGTCCTGATTGACGTACTATACTCGGGTAACATATTCGCAAGTATTAAACTATGAATTGTATATTATTTCGTTTAGTTTTCCTTTAATAAAGACGATAATTATAATGATCTGTCTTAATTGAACAGATAAGATTTGAGGTATTGTTTGAAGAGACTGAAGGAATGATGATATCTGAAACATTGAGGTAATCAGTTCCAGAGTTGGGGAGCAGCTTTTTTTTAAACGCTTTATCTCCAAGCATGTAAGGCTTTCGCAGTGTTGAAAATGACTTCCGTTGGACTTGAAAGTATATTCTCAAATAATTATTGTACATATTCTGAGTGTTTTGTTTCGATTTTATTAAATGTTGATTGGCTTATGCATCTATAAAACACAGGTTGTATGATTCGTTCTCCAACGATCACATCGACATGACTTGTGCCATGGATATTCATACAACCCATACTATGTATATAGGTAGAATTGTGTGTGTGTGTGTGTGTGTGTGTGTGTGTGTGTGTGTGTGTGTGTGTGTGTGTGTGTCGTGTGTGTGTGTGTGTGTGTGTGTGTGTGTGTCGTGTCGTCGTGTGTGTGTGTCGTCGTGTGTGTCGTCGTGTCGTACTAGTGTCGTGCGAGTGCGTGTGTGTGTGTGTGTGTGTGTGTGTGTGTGTGTGGTGTGTGTGTGTGTGTGTGTGTGTGTGTGTGTGTGTGTGTGTGTGCTCTTAAAACAGCTACATTGTGGGGATAATTTACATTGTGGACACTGAAGTAAGGTGATATACGTATAAAACGACTCTCTGGGTGCATTGAAGCTACAATTTCAGATTCTACACCAAAACCCAATAAAACTGTAATGCTTGCTTTAGGTTGCCCTACATAGAAATTACCTGTGTGGTAACTGTGTGGTAACTTTATTCTGTATTTCTCTTTAATATGTATATATATGCTAGGGTGTTTATTTGTTCAGATAAGCTGGTGTTTTTGCATACAGGCACCTAAAATCCTCAAATTCGTCTTCAGTTTGTTTCCAGTTTATGGTCTGCATTGCTTTACAATCCAGATTTTAAAAAAACTGTACGCAAGCTGCAGCTCACTATGCTCATTTTGGTTTAATGTAAATCCTGTCTTGAACTGTTATGAATTGTCTCCAATCACAATTGCTATGCCCTACATTGCCAGGAAAAAGTAAATATGTAATTTGTCCTTTATTGTTGATTTCAAAATAAAGTTCTATCGAAAGGAAAAAATGCGTTCTTATATCTTCTCTACGAATGAATAAATAGATGATAAAATATTGAATGAATTAATAAATGTGATACATAAGATACTTAGTTGATTAAGCCTAAGTCGAATTTCTTGGGACTAAAGAAAATGCTTCGACTTAGACGAAATTCGACTTATAAGGGGTCAAAAACAATAGAAAATAAAGGAATTGAACCCGGTAAAGAACTTCGACTTAGGCGATTATTCGACTTATGCGACTTCGGCTTATGCAGAGTTGATTGTAATTAACTTCTTCTTCCTACTTATGTACATATTACAGGGTTCAATATAGACGTCATATTTTCCTTCTACCATAACTTTACACTGTTACACGTTTGTACCTTTGTGACTGCAAACTCTTTACAAAATATCATAAATTTGAATAATATAAAAATCATAAAATTTACTTACATGATGTGGAAACTAAAGGTGAGTTGCGAGGAGTCTTCTCCAGGACGATGCCACTGGAAGATGCCGTTGGAAAATGGCACTAAAATATTGGCAACGCATCCTAGCCTTTCCCAACTCCCCTCACAGCATGGTCTTACCTTGACCACAAACTTGAGTGCAACTGACTCACATAAATTCAGTCAAGCCTCTCATGCACACACTCTCTATATAGCACAACACTATTGAACATGACTCGCATAGTTCCCTATTCAAGATGTGCACCCATTGAAATTCTTGTGCCTAATCAAGTATGTCCATGCACCAATGGTTTCTACCAGACTAAATTCCAGTCACATTGTGACACTCCTAACGAATAAAAATCCGTCAAGCTGTGCCAGGCTGGACGACTTTTCTTTCGCCAGCAAATCTGTTACAATAATTAAAGTCCTGACTGGTCTTTATAATGACCTTCTTATCTACTGCAAAATGGGCTTGATGTATCATGGAAACCTGCCACAGTGTCATATCCTAATGTCATAACACATGCCTGCGTTTTCTATTACAAAAAAAACTACAAAGGAACTATGGCCAAATTTGAGCTAACTAATCAGAGTGTACACATGCAATGTCTGATAAAAACCGGACTGTTTCTCTAACTCACTTTTAAAAAAACCGGTTCAAGTCTTCAAAATACTCCTAACACATACTTTCCAATCAGCATCAATGCACCTATAAGGATTTCCATGTCACAATCAATACTCCACCGCTTAAGGACATTTGACTTTGAGAACTAATTTAAAATTGACTTTGCCAGGCCGATTCACATGTTTGTCTTGATCGTTTATCATTCTATCATTTAGGAATTTAGATCTGAAAAAAATCAGCGTGAACGAAATATTTCGGATCCAAGTCGGTCAGTCGTGCGACAGAAAATCGTGTAGTGTGCGGTGGCCTTTATACTAACAAAACAGCAGGACGAATTAAATCTCGTCGTACTCAGGAGCACGACGAAATTTTGTTTACTGTGTAACGTAACATGTATCATAGCATTACCATTCGCACTCGTACCGCGTGGCTAGCGCTAAAAGGGGAAAAATAAAATGCATTGTATGAAACAAGTACGACTCACCGTACGATACGAAGGCTGTGATCCTGAGATAGGTCTCTTCACAAGGGATCACTTCATTGTTCACTCCAGTTGGTCTGTGCTGATATTTCGGCCATTTCCAAAGGTTTCTTGGCAGGTTTCGGGGTCTTCCGTTCACGGCCGATTCGCATGTCATTATGGGATATCAAATCGAGCGCGCATGCTCAGAGAGAAGCGGCGTGACGAGCTGGACGAAAGCAATTCGTCTAGATAAGCAATATTTGTGGTATGGAGTGCAGGACGAATTTTCTGTAGATGGCATTACGAATATTATTTCGTATAACATGGTTATACGAAATAATATTCGTTATGCTATCTACAGAAAATTTGCTTCAATTCGTACAGCATGTCAAAAGTAGCAGGACGAAGTTAATTCGTCAGCAGGACGAATTAAATCTCGTCGTACTCAAGAGCGCGACGAGGTTTTGTGAACAGTGTTACCTTTTTTTTTTTAAATCAGGGGCGTCGATCCTGGGGTGGCAAGGGGACTGTCGCCACCCCAATGAAAATATTGGGGGAGAGGCAAACATATCGATTTGCCCCCAATAATTTGACAACTTGAAAAATTCATAAAATGTAAGCTAGGATACGTCTAAAAGTAGTGCAAGACAGAACAAAACCCTTAAAATTAATATAAAAAATAGAACTAAACATACACAATTTTCAAGTTTTCGCAAAATTCAATACTGCAATTTGGCGCGCGAAGCCCGCCGAAAATTTTTCTTGCTCCCCCCCCCCCTCTGAAAAATGGATCGACGCCCATAATATTTATCAACACGTGTACACTCTAAATTTCTTAGATTAGAAATTAATACAGTGTGTCTCAAAAAAATTGTGCAAGTGAAAACCGCCCTCTTTGGCAATTAGAAAGTACTCTTGTGACATTATGCTCACATCAACCTCAAGAGTTTAGTCTTAGCTTTCAAATAACATTACTTTTGTTCAATTTGCTTGTTTTAATCTTGGGATATGTTTAAGAAAGGGTGAAATTACAATTGTGCCACTTTTACTGCATTCCCTTGTAAAAGTGACACAATTGTGATTCCACCCTTTTGTTGTTTACAAGATATCTCGAGATTAAAACAAGCAAATTGAACGTAACAAAGTGACATGTAAAAGCTGAGACTTTTTCCTTGACGTTGATGTAAGCATCATGTCACAAGAGTATTTTCTAATTGCCAAAGACGGCGCTTTTTACTTGCACAATTTTTTTGAGACATGCTGCAGCACTTCTCAAAAAAATGTACAAGTGAAAAGCACCCTCTTTGACAGTTAGAATATACTGCTGTGACACATGTTTACGTCAACATAAACGGCAAAGTTTTAGCTTTCAAATGCTGTTCGTTCTGTTCAAATTCCTTGTTTTGAACTCGAGATATTTTGCAAGCAACAAAATGGTGGAATTACAATTGTGTCACTTTTATCAGGAAAAGGGTCTGGTGCTATATTGACTGTAGTAAAAGTGGCACATTTGTGATTTTACCTTTTTGTTGTTAACTGAACATATCTCAGGATTGAAGCAAGCAAACTGAACAGAACAAACGGCATTTGAAAGCTAAGACTATGCCCTTGATGGTGATGTAAACATCACGTCACAAAAATGTTGTTCTCATTACCAAAGAGGGCGCTTTTGAATTGCACAATTATTTTTGAGACACACGGTATAAGCGCCTGTTAGGGACCATACCAAAACGCGACTAAGAATTTTAATCAATAAGATTGATTTTTTCATTCCATTATTTTAGATTTTAATCTAATTTTGGTTTGGTCCCTAATAAAAGGCGCTAGGATTAGTTTCTAATCCAAGGAATTTACAGTGTATATTTTACCACCAAATATCTCTCCTGTAATCCTTGTAAGATGATACAGCAGACGTGTTCCATTATATGCTTCGTGGAAAGCTGGTTGCATCCTATGCTGTTCACATTTCCTACAAATACATTCTAATGATCAGAACCGAAAATTAGTTGGTACTGCAAGCCTGCAAGACTGTTGGATTGTTTGTCAAAAACTAATGAAACCAAGGCAGTTATCTGTAAAGATAGAACCGACCAGAAAAACTTGATTTTTTTTTTTGCGATAATTGTTGTTTAGATGGAACCCATAAAATGTCCGCAGCTGGAAATATTGCGAAAGAAAGTTTGATAGCGTATTCACAGTACAGCTGGAAAACAGAAAATGTGTCCTCTGTACGGATCAAATCGAATCGTTGTAATCAAGCGTTACTGATTTTTTGTTGTTGTAAATATCACGTGCTAAATATGCAAATTACATTGTTTTCCGAACGCAAATCTTCTCAGTTGAATAAAACGAATCCGTTTCTATTTTATCAAAGTCTCAGTCAGCATCAAACATTTTAAGTCTAGTCATTACTTTTAACATTACTCCAAGACTAACCCGTACTATACCTTACCTTACATTCTCGGTGAGAGGCAACTAAACAATATCAGTTGAGACAGCAAAATTTATACCAAATGTTCTGCTGATCAGTCGATCTCTGAGTAACATGACACAGGTGAGAATAACAGATATTAATATCAAAAGAAATAGACTGTAGGGCAAGGCCATTTTTCGTGATTTTCCGTAGTCCCATCCATGGTATTTTACAAATCCCTAATGATGATTATTCAAATATTACTAAACCCATAAATCCGGTTTGTTATCCTAATACCATGTGCGCGTTTTTGAAAAAAATGATTAATTATGACGGTTATTTACAATGTCGTGAACAAGTACGTTTTATCACTTAGCAGTGTACAAACCACCGGGGACTTTCACCGTGTGCAAAAGTAAATTACGTGGCTGGAGTGTCATTCCGTCATATCCTCGTTCGCAAACTTGGGAGTGCTTGACAACCAATGCAGTCACAATGCTTTTATGAAACCGAAGATGTTTGAAAGCTGAATAGGAATTTCGGTGAGGCATTTGAGTGCAGCCATTCTATAAATTATGGAGAACTGCGTGAATTGCTTTTGTTAGGTTCATACAAAAGAATACCTTCTCTGGCAGTGCATTCCAATGTGCATAGAGTTACAGGCATTCATAATTATTAATAACATAGCTGTAAAAAGCAATCTAGCGAGTAACATTCGTGTCTGTGAAATCGCTAATAACTGCGACTCCGTCTTCTACGAATGGGACTGAGGAATTTGCCTCACTAATTAGTCGATTATCTCATCAATGTGCATGTAAAATTGGGAGAACAAAGGCTTTTTCTCATCAGCAACTTCATCTTAATCAATTTGTAATGCAATTTTTGAATACCACTCTGGAGACTACGGAACTTTTTTTCTAGAGCGTTTTTTGGTCCATGCCCTACTCCTTCGCCTTATTTGAAATTGTGAGGGTACATTAGTCCA
>JZLH01S0004026.1:7464-20079 GCA_001188425.1 Eucidaris tribuloides | reverse complement strand
ATAATGTTGAAGAAATTAGCGATCACACTCGTAGCATTCTTTCTGGGCCACCCTGTATACATGTACATGCCTAATTATTGTGTATTGTGTCATTGTTTGCTGTATACTTCTATATTTGATTATGTGTGGCTTTATTTTTTGTCGATGACATTCGTTTTGCAAATTATAACTATTTCATTCCATTCTATTTCATTTTATTTATTTTTTGTGGGGGATGGATAAAATAAATAAAATTGAATTAAACAATAATCCACAAATTCAAATTGTAATAATACATCTATGGGGGATTATTAAATTGTACATTCAAACATAATACGCTCTTTTCAATCACACAATCGCACACACACACACACACACACACACACACACACACACACACACACACACACAGACACATACAGACACATACACACAACACATACACACAACACATACACACAACACACGCACCATCACACACAGAGACAAACTGACATAGACACACACGCACCATCACACACAGAGACAAACTCACACAGACATACACACACACACACACACACACACACACACACACACACACACACACACATTCACAATCATGCACTAATGTAATGCTATACTGCAAAATTATCGTGACAACGCGACAAATCTATCAATGGATTTGTGTATCTCACTTCTGAACCAATGATCCCCATGTGCTTGACGTACATGTATTCTGTTTATGATAAGGAAACTTGTTATGGAAATGCTAAATTTACTTTTAAATGTGCATACGTGTGAACACTGTTAGTTAGGCAGCTGAATCTAACAGTATGAAAGTCAGATCCAGCCGGGTTAAAAAAAAGTTGGATATAGAATTCAAAATATAGAGAGTGGTCAGACCTATCCAGACCTCGGTTCCTTTAATAATTGATTTAGAACTTGATTTTTTTAGATTAGATTGGTGAGGATAACTGTCGAAGACAATGAAAATGGATTGGAATACTCGGCCCACTGTAATACCCTCCCTACTCAAAAGTATTGCAACATACAATATAACGCATACATTTTACGTTGAAGGGGTCTTTCTAAAATGATGTCCTAACTCCGTTGATTATTGGAAAATTACATTTTTTTTTAATAAATCAATGAATATACTTTCTCGTTCCTTTTCCAAGGCGGAGAGATTATCAAATGCAAGCGCGCCCTCGACAGAGGGGATGGAACAAAAATTTTAACCCTGTTTTTGCTCCCCGTAGGGGTGGGGTGTTAATTAACACTAGCATCGTAATTCGGTTTCAGATTACCAATGAAACGGTTTTAATGGTTTGGAAAGACTTCCAGCAAACAAAAAATGTCACTATGATCCTCTGAAGGGGTCTCAGAAAGAAGACCACGCCCCTCGAAGACGAAAGTGACCTCCTATCTTCATAAGACAGTGACAAAGAGGATAAGGCTACTCATAAAAGATGGTGGCTTTTTCTTCGCATCATTATATCCAGTGTACCGAGAAGTCTCATGACAGTAAATTTTAAGACGTTTACAATAGTAAACTGCCTTTAGAATAGAACAAGAGTAAGAAATTATATCTTGAAGAGGTCTTGTTTAAAATATGGCGCGTTTCCTCCTTACCACTGTCTTATGAAGATAGGAGGATTTGACCGCTGCTGAGCCCCTGCTTAGGACTTAATTACCGGGAAATTTTTGGCTCTGCCTCCTCTGATAACAGGCACCTGTTACGCCCCTGATAGGAATGTGGTTATTCCACAATCATCTGTAATAAATAATAAAAAAACATAATATAATATTTTTGCTCCAGCGATGACCAAATTTTGTTCGCCCAACTTCCCCCACGGGATTCGTTGCAGACTCTTGGAACGTTCTTTGGCACAGACGTGGCGAGTTTATTCCGCTGGTAGCTGTCGTGTCTTATGGTGTAAATCAGTCATAAGACCAAATGCATGCTCACTCATGCAGGACCTGACGGATCAATCGCATTTTCACACAGAAGTTAGTCAATTAGTCCCCTGTGAAATTGTTCTGCTCAAATTCGTTTTGTTAAAAAATTATGGTAATTTAAAAAATCATTAAGGTTGGGTGTAAACTTCTGTGATTGCATGAAAACGCCAATCCTCAAATACAAAAGGTGGCATAAATTAATTGAGACAGACAAAATATCAAGTTATGGTGAAACTCAATTTGAAAATAAACCCCATAAAAAGGGGTTCCTTCTGTCCCAGAAGTGAGTAATTCCTGGTGCTAATAAAAAAATGGCGAACAAAACAAAACAAAATCAGGTCGCCGACACAGTTTTGTTGTTGTTGTTTTTTGAGAACCAAACACCAACAAAATTTTGAATGGTGGTAACAAAATAATGTTGCAAACTTCTTAGGGTGCTATGCCCCCTAAAAAAAATCAAGGGGCAAATCAGCACCTCGTCACCCCACCCCCGCGCGCGCGTTCCCAAGGGCATATTGTGAATTCGTTAAAGACAAGGTGGATTTAATGTGCATTTACAAAAAATTTTCAGTCTAGAAAGACTTTCAGTCTTTGTATGGAGTAAAAAAAACCGTTTGGAAAAAACCCTAATACACAAACAAAACAAAAACCTGACAAAAGCGCCCTTTTGGGGAAGTGGAAAAACTGTTGTGACTGATGCTTACAACAACATGAAGGCCGCATTCAAAGCTTTCAAATGCCGTTTGTTCTATTTAATTTTTAATCTGGAGATATGTACACTCATGCTCAGAATTATGGAATACTTAAAAAACATTTTAGAAGTTGCCATTTTTCCGTGAACGGTACGTCTGGGATTTGATATTTGTTCACCCCAGGTGAAACAATTATAATGTAAGTATTCCAGGAATTTTGAGCATTTTGTAGCGTCCGACTCGACACTAAAACCTGTGTTTATAAATGGCGGTGCTGTTGTTGTTGTTGAGTCACGTGGTGGTTACGCGCGTTAATAGACTTGTAACAAACGCTAGTCTGATGTTAATTTAGTGATAAATGACATTAGATCAAAATTTATCAGTTTTCTGTGTTGTTTTTTTAATTACTTTAATTCAATACCTTTTCATGATTTGTGTGGATTTAAATATATATATATATATAATTGTCATTGCGCTAAAACGTACTTTAGTTTTTACTTAAGTCATGTCATGAAATCCAAAAATTGCTTCACAAACTGCGTTTTTGTGAAATAAACACTTGTCTTGAAAATTTTGGACGATATAGGAGAAAGAACTTAAGTATCAACAACATATTCCATAATTATGAGCAGGAGTGTATAGTTGACAACGAAAGGGTAAAATCACAATTGTCATGTTTTACGAGGGAAGAGGGACTGATGTTCTTATTGACTGTGGTACAAGTGGCACTATTGTGATTTCACCCTTTTGTTATTAACTAAACATATTCGAGATTAAAACAAGCAAAACAAACGAAACGGCGCGTGAAAGCTGATACTGTTACCTTAAAGACAGAGTACGGGATTTTCACACCAGAAAACGGCAAAATGAATGAAATCAGCTCAAATCGTTCACGATGTGAAGATTAGTATAAATAAACACCTGTCATAGAACCTTTGGGTAGAAGACGTAGTTTTGGTGAAAATCTGGACATTTAAACTTCAAAATTTACAGTGACGTTAACGTGTACGGACCGTTCCCAAATTGTCCGATCAGCCGTTAGCCGAAGGTCGCGCGGAGTTTAGCCGTTTAACCAATCAGTGTGCTCCGCTGATCATGCGAACGTACACATAACCGCGATTCGCAATTTGAGCAAACTTTAAACTCGCGGAAAGAATAATATTCTGGTAACATGTCGTTATTAGTTTTTCTCATAAAACAACAAATTCATGACGTATGGATCTCATACTTTCAACACACCATTTGTAATTACTAAACTACCGTTTGGTATTGATACTGAAGGGAAGTAGGCCTAATGGACTTGCAAATCCCAAACACAATCGTTAAGTGATGCAAGTTTCATGTCAAGACAGTACTTTCTTATTGCCAAAGAGGGCGCTTTTCCCTTGCATTCCTTTGAGACACGTTGTAGAAACATACGCTCAGTGGGAACTCTGAATACAAGTGTAGAATCTAAATAAAACTACGTGGTTTGTGAGTTATACCGATAGTGAGCACTACTTCGACTTTATTTTATTGATTGATGATTTACTTATGTCCAGAAATAATATGAATAATTATTTTGTAATTAGAAGTAAATAAATATGTAAGTTAGAAGATAATATTTTTTTGATACAAATAGATTGGTGCTACGATAAATTAACATGGCAACAAAGTTGTCCAGAATGCGTTTCAAAAACATGAAGCATATACCCGGGGGGCCAGTGTCATTACAACGTGTACACCATGCGCGTGTGAAAAAACGCGTAAAAAGTGTTGTTTTTCACGGTCGGACGATGTACGAGCGTACATTGAAAAGGGTATCAAAATCGCCAAAATCAGGAAAAAAGAGTATAGTTTTAACAGAAAGTTTACTTCAAAAGGGTATCTTTTGAGATGGCCAATAATTACAGATCAACTTTCAATTACTTGTTTAGGGTCCATTTTGAAAGTCCATACACGCGCATGGTGTACACCTTGTAATGACACTGCCCCCCCCCCCCCCGAGCATATATCACTGCAGCAATTACAAATACCGGTAAGTTAATTGACAGCATTACGGTTCAGTTTTAGTTTTGGGTTTGGCGCTGGATGAAATTACTTAACTACTTTACGTACGATATTGAATCTGTAGAGATTAACAGTCGACATATCACCCAGCAAACCAGATTTTAATATCCAGAAGAGGAAAAATTACTAAAATCCAACCCCTGGTTTGTGTAAATTCATTGATTTAACTGCATATCTCCCATTATAAGACGCCTAGCTTCTAAAACACTGGTAAATTTGATGTATTATGATAACGACATTCCCTTGTCTGCTGTCAAGCAGTAATGTTTAACTTGTTAAATACGAATCTCAATTATGACAACGTTGCGGTTTTAAAGAAAGACGAGGATACAAAAGTAAACCGAATTCCCTTAATTCTTCCCGCGGTTTAATCGTGCAAATGTCACACTTGAATTCATGAAACTGCTACAATAAATATCAAATCGACTATCGAATATCAAGACACTTAAGGAAAGTGTTTGACAATTTTTCTTGTAATTGTACGGAATGGCAAATTCGTATTACGAATCAATATATTCGTATCGTACTCAATCAACTCATCCGGTATATGTATTACATATGTATTACAAAGTATTTATAATGAGTGTGATTAGTTATGCACTTATACTTATGGATGGGAATTTGGTATTTTTCACACTTTTCTCAATTTACAAATCCACTAAATTGTTGTGAAGAAGAATAGATTGTGGATGTGTCATGTGGAGACAATGGTTGTTTTTGTCCCTCGCCCTCTCTGTTTTTCCCAATGACATTGTTATTTTTTTTTAAATTATCACTGCACTATGGTGATGGTGTGTTTTTTTCCTTTGTTAACCCACTCCATAACTTAAGTATTGCGTTGTTATTATTATTATCATTGTTTAAATTCAATTCAATAAGCGTATTTAGTATGTATACTCTATCTCTTACTGCTTCTGCTCGTATGTTTTCTTCTTCTCGTATTTTTGTGAGCATCCACTGGATTGGGTCAAATAGTCTCACTGACTACAGTTATTTAATTAACTTTTTTTGACCCCGGCAGTCCAGTGGATGCACGTTTCTGAATTGCGTTATGTACATTTATGTGTCATATGATTGTATTTTGTACTTTTTGATTTGCCGAAATAAATAATAATAATAATAATAAATTTAATTTCAAACAGGTGGATTCTGTTGCCATTTTGGCTGCTGAATACAAATCTATTGAGTTCGTTGGTTTCAGGTTATATCTGATATTGGTTCCCAGCGATTTTTCAAAATGGCCGCCCAAATCCCCTAAAATTACAGTTTTCCTGTGTAAATACTTAAATATCTATCCAAATATGGCTTCTTATATGTCTAATTGTATGTTTTCATGGTCACTGAGCACAAAAATAGATAAATCAGATCTGTTTGGCCGTTTGTAATGTCTATTTTGGGTGAAAAACAGTATTTTTTTTGGTCATTTGGGGGTAAAATTGCCCTCCAAATCATAATCTGTGTACATAATGCACCAAATATTTATGCAATTGTGGCTTGTACTATGTCTAACCACATGTTTTTATGGTTACTGAGTCCAAAAATAGATAAATTAGACATGTTGGGTTGCAAGTATTATTTTGAGGGAAACCCCGCATTTTTTTTACCCACACTCGTAGAAAAATATGGGTAAACTAACTGGATAAATCAAAATTGGGTAAAAGTTGGTTAACCTTTCCCAACTGTTTTGCTACATGCATTTACCCAACATGTGGTAAATTATTTTTTCGCGCAATATGTGGGAAAACCACTGAGCGAAATGAAATTGGGAAATAATTAGGTAAATGTAAACACTGGTAAAAAGTTGGTAAAATATCAAAACTGTTTTGCTCCATGCATTTACCCAACGTACATTAATCTCCCTTTTTAGACCAATGCCGGGGGAAAACACCGATTGAATCGATTCTCGCGTATTGTGTGTAATAAACTTATGTGCGTGCGTGTGTGTTTGGGGGTGCGTATATGAGTGAATGTGTGTTTGTGTGTTTGTGTGTTTGTGTGTTTGTGTGTGTGTGTTTGTTTATGTGTGTGGATGTGTGTTTATGTGTGTGTGTTTGTGTATGTGTGTGTGTGTGTGTGTGTGCGTGTGTGTGTGTGTGTGTGTGTGTGTCTGTGTGTGTGTGTGTGTATATGTATGTGTGTTTGCGTGTAGGCCTGTTGTGTGTGTGTGTTTGTGTTTGTGTTTGTGTTTGTGTGTGTGTGCGGTAGGTTTGGTAATATCAATTCAATTTATTTCCAATAATTGACCACCCGCAAAATTCAGAATAGCTAGGCGCATGCAACACTTAACGCTACAGGTTTAGACATACATGCCAAGCGAGGCAACTTAGTTTATGCATATTCATATTCTAATTTGCATAATTGGTAACAATAACAGTTTAAGCTTGATTAATTAATTTTGAATAGTGTTTTAGACATAAAAATTGCCCTAGTGTTTATAATCAAGTGTTTAACAAAAGTAGCAAACAGATACAACTCATGGAAATGATAACTTTTAATAAGGGACTCACTGTTTGCCAAAAATGTCAGGGTAACTATTACTTTTCTTGCCTTGAAAGTAGCTGGTATATATAGGAATCCAAATGTACCGTACAGTAGGCAGGAGTAACTCCTTGGATTAGGTTATAGGATTAGGATAAAATATGATTGATAGGTTAACTTAGAATTAGGGTAGGACCTGATAATGTAAAACAACGTGGAAAAACATACAATATCTAGATTCCGAAGCATTAATTTTCATTATTCATATACTTTTCCAAATTCTGGATTAGGTAAAGTTTAACCAATAGTTGGTTGGACACATAATTACCCTTATGTTGGGTAAATTTGGGGTAAAAAGACAGATGGGTAAATTTTACTGGGTAAAATGAATGGGTTAATTTAAATTACCCAACAAAAGGGCAAATTCTGGATTGGGTAAAAAATTTAACCAATAGTTGGTCGGACACATAATTAACCTCATGTTGGGTAAATTTTGGGTAAACATTTACCCAACATTTTTTACCGTGCATTGTTTGGTAAAAATGGCCCCCAAAATCGCTATTTGTGCCCAAGACTGCAAATATTCATGCAACTACAGCATGTACTTTTGTCTACCATGATTTTTTGGCCCCTGGATAAAAAAATATTTAAAACAGGGCAGTTATATCAGTTGTATTGTCTGCATTTGCTAAAGAATCAGCATTTTAGTGAAATTTTAGTCAAATTAATATTGCCCAAATCATTTTTTATACATTCAGATGTTCTTGCAACTGTTACCAATAAATATGTATGGGGTTATTCAATGGTTCTAATGAACATCTCCAGTTTCTCCACATTATAACAGAATTCAAATATAATTAAACATCAGGAAAGCTACATATACTGTCCATCATCCATGTTGTCAAAATTTGGGGGGCCACAGTATTTTGACAAATAATGGTCAAAATTGTTCAGGTTTCATATAGAGACTTGCAATAAGGTGTACTCTTAAAGTTTACAGTATATTCAGTATTAATGTCTTTAGTGACACTTGGGCACGGTTCCAGAGGCCAATTTTAGGGGCTTTCTGGGAAACATGCGAGGGAGAGACGCGAAGCAGCGGGGGAGGGTTTGGGAGGGGGATACCCCTTCCACGGTAGGAACTTTTTGAAAATATGCATAGAAAAGAGATGTTTCAAAGCATGGTAAATACATATTCTAAAGGTATATTTTATCAAGATTATTAATGATTGTAGTCAGGATTTCAAAAAGATGTACAGGAAATATGTTGAAAACGGTATTTGAGTAGTCATACTTGCGAGGAGGCAGAGCGACTGAGCAGGAGGAGGTGTGGGATACCCCCTCCCACAGTAAGCAGGGGTAAGCACTTTTTTGAAAATACGCATGGAAAAGAAGTAATAAATACATATTTCATGAAGATTAATAGGGATTATAGTAAGAATTTCAAAAAGATGCACACTGTTAGTAGTCATACTTGTGGGTAGCGAAACGAATGAGTAGGAGGTGGGTGTCCACTGTATATAGGAACATTAATGAAAATACGCAGGACGCACGTGTTTTGAAGCATGGGGAGGGTGTGTGAGGGGGTATACCCCACGATAGGAACTCTCTGAAAATACGCGTAAAAAAAAACATTTTCTAAGCATAGGCTATAGCAAATACATATTTTATCAAGATTGTTAGGGATTATAGTTAGAATTTCAAAAGGCTGTACACTGTGAGTAGACATACTAATTGTGAGGGAGCAAAGCGACTGCGCGGGGGAGGGTGTGGGAGGCGGTATACCCCCCCCCCCCGAACACGGCGTGGGAATTTTCTGAAAATACGTGTAAAAAGACATGTTTCTTAGCATAGTAAATGCATATAGTTTATCACGATTATTAGGGATGATAGTCATTATTTCAAAAAGATGTACACTGTGAGTAGTCATACTTGCTATGGAGCAAAGCGACTGAGTGGGGAAGGTGTGGGAGGGACCCCTCCCCCACGCGGTAAAAACTCTTTGAAAAACGCATGGAAAATGCATGTTTATAAGCACAGTATTCATCATGAACTTATTGTCGAAATTTCAGAAAGATGTACAGGACAGTCAGGACAGATGTGGAAGACTGTATGTGAGTAGGCATACTTGCGAGGGAGCGAAGCGACCGAGTGGGTTGAGGTGTGGGAGGGGTGATACCTCCCTCCCACGGTAGGAACCTTTTGAAGATATGCAAAAAGATGCGTTTCTAAGCATAAGTACATATTCTATCAAGATTGTTATGCAATATAGTCAGAATTTCATATGATATAAAATGTCAGTAGTCATACTTGCGAGGGAGGGTGTGGGAGGGGATATACCCCCCCCCCCGTGGGAACTTTTGAGAATACACGTAGAAAAGACTTGTTTCTGAGCAAAGTAAATAGGGATTATTGTCAGAATTTCAAGAGAGATGTACACTGTGAGTAGTCATACCTGTAAGGCAGCAAAGCGACCGAGTAGGGGGTGGGTGTCCACCGTAGGAACTTTTCGAAAATACCCATAGAAAAGAGGTGTTTTGAAGGATGGTAAATACACACTTTAAAGGAATATTTTATTAGGATTATTATTTATTACTATTATTTATTGTGCAAAACTGTAATTCATGAATTTATATGTATAATGGTCATTATTTGCATTCATCTTTGGCTCATAACGTGTATTTCTGTATATTTTTGTTTAAAATATCACTTTTTTTTAAACAGATATCACCCTACCAATACCTCCAATGTCTTAAATATGCTAATATTTGAACTCAGCAACCTCAAAAACATATAGGAGGACATAATACACATCATTTTTATGCACTTTACTGCAAAAATATGGCCAAAAAGCCATTTTCCCGCCATATTTTCACAAAATTGGCAGGAACCAATATAAAACTTCATCGTAGGTCAAAATGATTGTCGGATTTGTGTTCAGCAGCCTAAATGACCCTAGAATCCACTTGTTTTTTAAAAAAATGTGTCATTTGCCCATCCCTACTTTAATGTTTTTGCAGTGCCTTGTGCAGACAGTGTTTAAACAAGTCATATTCTTGTATTAAATAAGAATTTTTGTTAAGTTGTTATTTTGAGGGATGCACTGTTCCCTTCAAATGTTTGTAGTAGCGTGATACAAAAACTGTGAAAAGTTTCGGCGCGCTGCGCACGCAAAATTGCAATGCAAAATTTTCAAAAAAGATGTGTGTGATTAGTAGTGTTTTGTAATATTACGTTTCAAGAATTGTTCAGATTAATTATTATTCAGATCAATTTGTGAAGCAAAACATGTAGATTTGTAAAGGTGAAACTGCAATTTTTTCCTTTCCTCGGAGGGGAAAACCAAGTGTTTTTTTGTTGTGTGTGTTTGCATGGCGAATTTGTGTGTACAATTATATGGTTCGGTTGTAAAAATGCGATTTTTTTTTTTGGGGCTCGTTCGCTACGCTCGCTCGCATATTAGAATCTATATTTTTTCGTCTTGGGGCCATCATCAGCACAATCTACTTGGGGGCTTAACTTGTCACAAACATCATGAGATATTGTATTGTTCTGTATTGAATAGAAAAAAAATTATGTGACTAAAAAAGTGAATTTTGCACTAAAAGGTGTTACATAGTCACGATAAAACAGAAAGGATGGTATTTTATCGTAGAGCTTTCACAGTACAGTCAGGATCCCGCCCGCGAGGGACATTAATTTGCGCAATTGCGCCTTTATTGTAGAGCATAGTTGACCACATATTTTTTGCCCTCGTTTTGAAATTTGAATCCGCCTGAATACTGCCTATTTACACCTAGGACGTTTAAGTCTATAAAACTTCCAAAACAACGCTACACAAATCGCACGATAATTGCTATCAAATCCAAAAGCTCTCACTTGGAGGGGACCCCACTGCCCCCACCTCCCCCCCGTCGCTCGCTCGTCGCATATTCGCCCCCCCCCCCCATGAGATCAAATCGTATCACTGTTACTTTAAGCATGTATACGATACGTATACATGGAAACATCATGCGTTTTTATTCCATAACACTTCCGGTCTATGTACCATCAGATGCAATACAGAACGATTCCGCAAATCAACAATCCCCTACCTGGCACGTACCTTAAAAGTTTAGAATAAATAGAATAAATTTCATAAACATCAATTTTATCATACATGTATAATTCACTTCCTCCTTTAGTCTCTTGTCGGATATATAGTTACACCTTGTCTGTCTTTGCTGAACGCTGGATTCCGGTGCTGGAGCTGTGAAATATATTAAGTGTTTGCAAAATTTTGCGAAATAGTTATTCCCAATACAAAATTTGGCAGTTTCTCCTTCGCTTGTCTCTATTCATCGTTAGTGAGTAATGGCGATAATGTGTTTAGTGGTATCAGCGAAACATAAACTCTACATTTGCGGATTCTTCCTTTGCCTCGCGCGTAACAGCATTACGTAACCAAACACATTATAATCTCTTTGAAAACACAGCTGTCTAGTATATTTCAGATCAACATTTTGTTAACAGCGGTGACGATCATTGGATCAAAGAAATGTACTCTGTTGAGAGTCCATGTCTAGTAGGTCCATGAGATAAACAAGGTGAAATTGACAAGAGTGTCAAATAACTGCCACCCACTGAACAGGTGTTCAGGAAATGAAGTTCTGTTGACAAAATAAATATGCAAATCTAAACCATCTTTGCTATCACCTTCTATACACTTTTTAGAGAATATGAAAGGTTGATTGCAAAATACGCCAAATCCAATTGAGTAACTTTAGAGAAGAGTGCATTTCTTTGCCCGAGTTTGTACGCGCGCCTATGGAAAAATAAAAATAAAATCCGATATACGTATATATCGTACTTACTTGCGGAATTTAGCTTTCAAATTTTATGCTATCGCTAGGTAAGTGGTAAATGTGTTGATGTTTACAACTCAGTTTTGATGGAAAATGGATTTAGCTCCATTTTGCAATCAAATTCTTCACAAAAACACGTAAATATATAATTATATTTCAGATGTCGATTGTTAATTTATCAACGTTTTAATCGAAACTTTTGATGACGGTACACGTACATCCATTTTAGTTTTGATGTAAATGTAATGATAAAACTGGATTTTTCCTTATGTATTTGAGATATATAAGATAAACATCATCTATTAATGTTCTGACAATCGCATTCTCAGAAATGCTTTCATTTCTTGAGAAAAAAAAAGTAAAAACCAAAAAATAAAACAAAATGTCGAGGTCCAAACATTTGGTCATGCATCATGTATGTCGTAATATAATTGTGCTCTTTGATCATTTAAACGTCATAATATTCTATTCTCTGTAGTTCTGCGTTTGTTCTTATCACTGGCGTGGCAAAAATCATATTCTCGAAAGATTTATTGAAAACTTGTCAGATTGACTAAAACTATTTACCGGCTTCAATATGATTTTTTTATAGATAGGACTGTGGTAAAGAAATAAAAAGGAGCAAATTACAA
>JZLH01S0004016.1:11582-21989 GCA_001188425.1 Eucidaris tribuloides | reverse complement strand
GAAAAGAAAAGTATGAGTTTGTAACTTAAGCTGCTACCCCCCCCTAAAAAAACCAAAACACAGACACAGAACAACACACACACACACACACACACACACACACACACACACACATATATATACACACACGCACACACACACAATTACGTGTAGGAATAACCATATAATTACAATCCATATTTACTATTTTACATTAGATTTTGTACTAATGTATGACTATCCACATTTCATAGTTTGTGTATGTGTGTGCGTTATGGTATGTCCTGTTTCATGTGTGTGTGACTGTGTGTGTTTGTGTAGTGTCAATCAAGATCAACTGCAATTATTATGTGTACGCCTATCGTATATAATTGAAATATCTTTTAATCTTATACCTAATAATTGTATATTTGCATTTGTGTAAGGGGGGGGGGACAGTCTCCCCCAATGAAAATATGCAGGGGGATAAATCGTTTTGCCCCACAATAATTTTGACAACCTGATATATTCATAAAACACTAAAAATACACATAAAACAACCTAAAAATATGACTAAATATACGCAATTATTTTCTACTTTTTCGGCGCGCAAATTTTCGAAAATTTTGACTTTTTTCTCACTTTTTGACCCCCCCCCCAAACGAAATATGGATCGATGCCCCTGCAATCAAGGTCTACTTTTTAATTCTACTCTCATACTGCAGAAGTGTGCAATCTCCTCTTCGTTAAGAAAGTAAATTGTTGACTGCCATAACAGTGGAATTCCACTCTCAAATAACTAGAAATCACCTTAAAAAGTGTGAATCCAGTTACAGTCCACTTCAAACTAGGGTGGATTTAACAATAAATTGCAAGTAGTGTTTTTCACTCCAAAAACGAAGTGATCCCTTATATCATCTCCATCTTCGTGAGGATATATCAGGGATTACTTAATTAAGAGTGAAAACCCATTCCAATTTGTGGTGCAATAGTTGCTTTTCAATATTCTGAGAGCGATCTCCACTATGTACTCAGTGGAATTTCACTATTGTTAGAGTACAAATTTTCACTGTCAACAAAACATAACAAAATGTGAGCTCTGGGTCTAGACTGTTTGTCCAGTAGGCCTATATTAATTAAAAAAAGAACAAAAAAAATGAAGTTACAAGACTGAGCGGTATAAAAACCGACCATATAACCTTCAAAACCTCAAACATAAAAGTTCTTAAAAATTTGAAATTGAAATTGTAAGTCAGTCTGATATTACGTAACTATAACAAAATCGGCTTACTTGTTCTAGTAGCAACGTTTTCAGGCCATTTTTCACGCAGTGATAAGCAGTGGCTGAGCCGTTGATCCCCGCCCCAATCACCACAACATCATACACCACGCCTGACTTGTACATATCGGGGAACTCTGGCGGTGGTGGTGATGCCATAACTGCTGGAAGGTGTCGATACAATCAGCTGTAGAAAATAATTATTTGTTACGCGAACTCGGCGGAGGCGATTCTACGGACCCGCCGATGAATTGACATACATGTAATTACACCTTTCGCTGCTTCAATGCATTTGTTACGAACCGTTGTCTTTGTGTCTATAGCCAAGTGGTCTGAAGTCTATTAGTTAAAAGTTATCGGCATTGGTCAAGGATTCATTGAACCAAAGAAGCTCTTGTGTAAAGAAAAAAGGTTAAAGAACATGACTTTGTCCGACTGCTGTCATAAAAGCTACACCTCCAACGGCATACAACATTAATACGTCGTTTGCCTATGTGCTCGGGATGGCAAACATACTAGATTCGACGTAAAGCAGAAGTGAATTATTGAAATTAAAGTAAATAACCGCCCGAATGGTATTGTGGTGCATTTGTTATTTACATGCAAGGTCAGAGTTCCGAAATGCCGGGTCTATTGTACCAAAGGTGTATCCAAAGTTCCAATTTATCCGGCAATCGAAGTAAACAGACGGGAATGTGGGTGAAATCATCGTCGACAAGTTATTCAGAACTATTGCAAAAAATGAAACAAACAAACAAACAAAAATTATTTTATATAGGTAGTTGATTTTTAATATTTCAGGTGCAGGCGTTTTCAGACTTTTTTTCATAATCAATAATACACAAGTTTTATCTCTCATCTCATTTCTCTACAATTGAGTACATTACATGTTTGTTTGTGTGTGTGTGTGTGTGTGTGTTGTGTGTGTGTGTGTGTGTGTCGTGGCAGGAAATCTCTGAACTTGAGCCCGATCATACCCCAATCCTCGAAACGGATTGCCGCCACTATAAGCTGTCCCAAGGCGTCGATCCTGGGGGGCAGGGGGGGGGGGATCGACCCACTAATGAAATATCGGGGGGGGGGGAACATCGATTTGCATCGATTTGCCCCCCGACCCCCCACATAAATTGATAAACTTGAAAAATTCATAATACGCAATGCAAATATATGTTTTGAAAAACATTGGAAAGCACTATAAAACCATTAAACGTGGCGTAAAAAATACCATTAAACGTACAAAATTGTCATTTCTTTAGGCGCGCTTCGCGCGCAAAATTCTATATTACAATAATTTTTTCACTTCTGCCTCCCCTCCAATCCGAAACATGAATCGATACCCCTGTACTCTCCTCTTTACTGAAATGCCCTCCATTACAGTACCCCAGCTCATACATACGGCATTCGCATCAAATGAAGTGCAAAGTTATCGATGGGTGACAGAAACACACGCCCAATAAGTCGGTCACTTGAAGCGAATAAAACACATTGATAAACAAGAAATACACAGCACGTTGACGATTTTGTTTACGCATGACGTTTCTTTATATATATATATATTCTTTAATTGTTCATAATCATAATTCTTTTTGATAAAAAAGAAGACACATGGTAATCGTAATTGCTATCACAATACATACTACAGTGTAATGCCTTCAAAAGGCAACGCACTTCCTCTCATATATTTTTTTTATTATGTGATATATTTCAGCTTGTCCCATTTACGAAAAAATATAGAGTTGCTTCATAAAATATTGGTATAATATACCAATATTATTCAATATTATTGAATGATGAGACTTTTATCAGTGAATAGGATGAGAGTGAGAGTTAACGTCATTCTAAGAAAAGAAATTAAAAAAAAGTAAAAAAAAAAATAATGAAATGTGATGCACTTAACTGTTTCTAATACTTGAAACACACACACACACATTCTGAATGTAGGAGGAGCCGTCTTTCTCCGGCCCTGGTAATAGTATATACATTTCCCAATGTAAAATAAAATAATGCTCTCAGAGAATAATTTTGTTGACAAAAAAGTATTATTAATATTCACGAAAAGTAATCAAAAGTGATAAAATGTACTGGCAAATGATAGGTAACATAATCACCAAGCCGGCTAAAAACTGAAATTGATTCATAGCAGTAGGCCTACTCTTTACCATTTCTTTATTCAAATTTGCCAAACAAATGCATAGAGTATGTTCCAAACAAAAGGTCAATGTTGATCAATTTCATCTTTAATATTTATATACATGTATGTCAACGTAATCATTATTTCCCCTCTCTCTAAGATAATTAGAATGTATGATATGTAATATAATTTCTAGAAACTACAACACACATGCCTTGCACATAAGCAAACTCGTTACCACACACTGCTAAATTATGTAAGGATTTAATAACTTTCTCGTACAATCCCAAGATCTGAAAGATATTCATGACACACACCATAAATGACAATAGTATTGCATTAAATAAATTAGTAGATTTTGCCACTTTATACAATTCAAATTTACAAAATACAAAATAGGAATAAGAAAATATTAGTATATTCTAATACATCAATTAGTACATTTATTTCATAGATTATCATGTGATAAAAAAAACTAATCAACCACCATGTAAGGCAAAATTATATTGTTGTAATTCGAATTGTGGTATATATATATATATATATTCACTGAATAGTTGCTGTACATGACCACTAGCATTCTTGATGGCATAAGGTTTGTACATTCTTTCTTTCTTGATTTTATTTTTCATAACTCATATAATTTATAATTCATACATATGTTTTTACGTACTGTCAAAGAGTTGTCATCGTACTCCTTAAAGCATGTAAATGGCAGTGACATGATTGGGAGAAGTAAAAATAAAATGCCTCAAGAACAAAATGAGTTGAAACATAAACCAATGTATGCACTAGGTATAATCTATGTACTCAGGCTGGAAGGATTCGTCTTGAATTTGTTTACTCAAGGAGAAACAAACATTAATTTACCAGTATTGAAATAATCTTATGATAGAAATTGATCCCATAGAAAGCTACTCAATAAATTTCACCATCAGAACATTCTCTGATCATAATTCTTTCTAAGGCAATGACTAAGAAAAATCACAACAGAAACTCTTAACCAATATACATTTACTTAATTCAAGGAGCATTGTGTCCTAAGGACTTTTTCCAAGCTTGCCATTATGTTTTGATGTTACAACTTCACACTAATGTCAGTGTTTTCTCCAACTCTTGGAGGAAATGCATCATGAAAAATGTGTGGTAGGCTCTTCCTCTTGGTTTGAGTAATGTACAGTCAGTTGAGATTTTTAAGAGACACAATAATACATTCTTCTTGGCATAGTAAACGTAATTCACTGATAGAAAGTGTACCTTAATAATCAATTGATCATAGGTAGCGTGGCTTTTTGGCATTTGAGTAAATGTTATGGGCATATAATCTATACAAAATTTGTGCAATACAGATGTATACATGTATTATCTTCATCACACACAAATCAACCAACAATCATACAAATACCATACCACATTGAACAAGAGCATCAGTGATGCATTAAGTCATCTATGAATCAAAACCAATACCCATACAACCTCCTGTAATATCATGAATTTCAAATTATATATAGATTGCATTATACACACAAGGAATTGATATGATAAATCATTTATATTTTCCACATACAACGTGCTATGCTACTAATTTAATAATTTAAATGACAAAGTTCGATTAGAAAAAAAAATACAATTTGATACCAGTGATCTACATTAGATGTAGACACACATGTAATGTAGATGAAACGAACTGAACAATAGGTCCAGAATGAAGAAAACTCTACCCTCTTAATAGGTTATCATCACTGGACACAAGGATACTCAACAGCATAGGCATATGCAGGGGGGGGGGGAGGTGTTTCGGGTGTTTTGGAAAATACCCCCCCTTTTTTATAAGAGGGATGTTTAAGACCATATTTTAACGTAAAACACCTCCCCTTATCACAGAAAACACCCCCTTTTTGGCCGTGGAAACGTCTACCATAGGACATAATATATGGAGTTGGAAATTGTGACAATTATGAATAAAAGGTATGAATAAAGGGTATGGCCATTCAATATAAGAGGGATGTTTAAGACCGCATTTTAACGTAAAACACCTCCCCTTATCACAACAAACATCCCCCTTTTGGCCGTGGAAACGTGTAGCATAGGACATAATAATGGACTTGGAAATTGTGACAATTATGAACAAAGGATTGGGCCATTCAATTTGTTTCTCATCACCCACACCCCCCCCCCCCCCAACTACTTGAGCGACTTTTTGGCTGCTGACCTGATCGTGGAAAATTTACATTAATGATCAGATATTACGATACACAATTCTAGAAACAATGTGCGGTCCATTATCCCCCAAAATACTGGAGAACAGCAAATGTTGCAGAAGTCACAGATTTAAACAAAAAAGCCTTTGTGCCATTGTCACATCATACATTTCATCTTACATTATCACCTGAAATGTTTCATTGTTTATTTGTATAATTTGTCATATTCTCAGGGCCAGGGTGCCAATAAATAGATGTATTCAGCAGGAGGGATCAGAGTTCATACACTTACACATTTTCAAAATTCCCTGACTTTTCCATGACTTACCACAGCAGAAAACTCTAAATTCCATGACCATTTTTACATATTTAAAGCTTGTAAAAATTCATCATTGCAATACCAGCGAGCTCCCAATCAAGAGTCATTTTTAAAATGTCATGAATAAATGATTTTCCCTGACTTTCCAGAAGCTACTGATGAATTTCCTGACCCTCCCTGACATTTTGCTTCTGGAAAAAGTATTTTCAAATTCCCTGACTTTCTAGAAATTCCCTGACCCATACGAACCCTGAGGGATTATTTTTGTCAAAGACCTATACATCTATCCTCTTCAGAACCACTCTAACAATATCACATATAAATTATTATGTTTTGTTAAAATTATATTGAGAGAGTTAAAGGGCAAAGACATGATTAGAAAAAGTAAAAACAGCATTAAGATCCAAATGAGTTTAAATGTATACCAATACAAGTTAGAGCATGGGGATCAAATGATTCGTCTTGAGTAAGTTTTCTCAAGAAGAAACAAGCATTAATTTTCCAGTCTTGAATTAATCTCTAGCCCACTGTTAATGCATTGATAGGGTACACATTAATACAATTTAATACACATCTGTGACTATGGTGTATATTGTTATTGTTTGAAATTTAGAGTCACAACTAGTAAAAACAGAGATACATACAAAGTTAGGATAATTTGAAACACAAAATATATATTATAAATTTCACAATAAAAAGCACTTTCCTAAAATTTTGTTAATTCAGTGGTTAAACTACATTATAAATCCTTATATCATATATATTGTGATAAAGAGTCCATATATTTCAGTCTTTAAAACAAGAACAATGTGTTAAAATTCCATATTCCATATTCAACCAACTTTCACCACAAAAAAAATTCAATTTAGTTTACATATAAACTGCATATTGTTATGTTGTTACCAGTATCGTTTCCACTTATACAACTTAAACATGCTCATATATTGCTGATTCAAAGCAATTTTACCATTTCACTTTCAAGGGTCATTTTCTTTCCCTCTGGACAAAATTTCACTATTACATCACAAAAATTTCAAGTTTTGGTAATTGCTGGTGAAATGAATGACTTACCTCAATATCTTTGTGATTTGTTCACATTGTTTTTTGTTAGCTTGTTTGGTTTTTACGTTAATTTTAAAGCCATCATCATGAAATGAAAATAGTCATTACATGATCCAACAATAAAAATACATGTATAATGAATAAATATCAGGCACTTGTTGGTGGTGATGGCACTGTCATTACAAGATATACACCATGCGCGTATGAAAAAAAGGCATAAAAAGGGTTGTTTTTCATGGTCGGATGATGTATGCACAAACCGTGACAAGGGTATCAAAATCGCCAAAATCTGGAAGTCGGGGGGGGGGGGGGGGGGGGGAATTTCTGGATCATGATACTAAAGAGCGGTGTTGTATCTGAGACCCCAGGTTCCCGGACCGAGGCCACCCCTAAACACATCCTTTCCATAGGGTTTGTACTGGTGACTCAGACCGAGACCGAGACCAAGACCACCAGAAATTGGCCTCAAAGCTGGCCTCGGAAGCATTACTGCTAGACAGAACAGCAAGATATATCAGAGTGAAATATAATGTAAGAGGTAACTAGTATTTCTTCAAAATACATATGTAAGTAGACAGGCATAACGATGACATTCATTCATATTTCAAATCTGTCTGTAATAAAATACAGTAGTTCAAAAGTGGCCCATTATATACAGTTTGAGGGCTCTACAACATTTTCAGAGCATATTAATTTCTTAAATTATGGAATTGATGTGATTTTCAGGACATTAAACAATGATATATGTGTAGTTTATCTATAAAAACACAAAAATTCATTTTTTCATATTCAATCAAAACTAGTGTACACTTCCTGAACTAATGATGGCAGTAGAAAGTAATCAAATGGAGTTGTATCACACACAAAGTACTTGCTGATTAGTGAAATTTATATACTTGACTCCTAAGCCCTGGTTACACCGACAGCCGTTTTGAGAACAGTCTCAGAATGCTTCGTTTAATAATCTCGGAGCAGGTTTGGACCTTCACTGGTGTAGTTACACTGCCATCACAAAAGCCGTCTATGTTGTGTGGAACAGCGGTTACCACTGGCAACGATGTAATTACGCCCGTTCAGTGATCAAAATCTCTTCACGCGCTTACTTATGTTACTTACCTTCCCGTGCAGGACCGGTTTCGGAATGCTTGTGTGGTTACACCGCGCTTGAAACGGTCTGAGGGTGGTCTCAGACCAACTTTGGAGGTGGTCTGACAAAAACGTGTTTGGAACACTTTTGGTCCACTTTTGGGTTGGTCATTGTGGTTACACCATGAGTGAACCATTCGGAGACCGTTCTCAGCTCAGAATGCTTTTGACTTTTGATGTGTCCAGGGTCTTACACTCTCACCATACAGATACCCACTAGCACCACATAATTTTAAAGTTTTCAAATCAAAGGCAGGTGAGGACAAAACCAACATTCAAACTCATAACTTTGCAAAACATTGGACACAACTCTGTTGCATTGGAAAACTTTGTGGAAAACTCTGTAGAGCCAATCCCATGATTTCATAAGATGATTCCCAAGATTGGATGACAAAATATTTTGAAAGACTTCACAACAAAGTCCACAAACATTGGAAGGACTTTTTAAGTCTTGTACGAACCCTGAAACAACAGTGTCAATGATTTATTGAATTTTGATCCTCAGACTGTAAGGCTGTAGATATTGGATTTTACAGTTTTGGGCTGCTCTTCAGACAGGAGTTCTTGAACCTCTTGAAGCTCAGCGCCGAGACGTCTATATGGGGCTCTTTTCCCATGGCAAGAAGACACAGGATTTTGCCGATGGAGGGTGCAAGCTTGAAGCCATGACCTGCGACAAATGACAGAAAAGCGTGATTTATTTTTGTTCAGATTAAGGTAAATAGCAGTCCTCAACTTAGGTAAACTATCCTATAATCAAGTAAACTATGCATTAATTCTGCTGTAAAAATGATGTGGTCATATTAACCCACTGGCTGTGGAAACCAGATGAGCCCTGTGTTAAGTCTATGGGATTTTCAGAATCTCAGAGGCAACGGTTTAAAACAATCAGTTGCTGTGACATGCAAATTTGTTGTACAGCTTTTTATAGGTTCAATATTTCTGTCAGGATCATACTTTAATTCAGTACTGGTACAATTGTTTTTCCCCAAAGTAAACAAACAGTACCGCATTTAAAGCCCCAGTTTTATTTTGCGGGATTTTTTTTTATTTGAAAGCATTATGCCCAAAGGTCATATCACACCAATAACAGATTCTGAATGTCTTTCGTTTTTTTTGTGATCAATTAATGAAACATCGTGGGGGGGGGGGGGAGGGGGGGCGGGGAAGCACCTGGATTTTTCGACTATATTTGACATTATAGCATCCAAAGAGTTAATAACATGTTCAGGTTATCCGAGTATACCTCATAAGAAAGAGCAGACTCTGCTCTTTCTTATGAGGTATAACTCAGATAACCTGTGGTATGATTGTGCCTTAAATTGCCATTTCTCTTTAGTTTAACTAGATGACAGTTATTTTATTTCTCACACCCCCAATATAAATTTTCATAAATAAAATGCAAATACAGCACAATATTTCAACAAGTCTTCATATCATATTTTTAATGTGCGAGTAGATGCACATATCATTGATTGAATTTAACAAACACAAATAGGCCGGAATAAATTGGTTCAGTGTTTGTTATTAGGGCAATTTTTCCATTATATTCCATATACTGTATACAGTTGTAGCAAAATTCCATTTATTGTGTGGCAGAATTGTGCTGGTTCACTGCACACAAGCTTGATTGAGTACATACACGTAGATCTGTTAACTCTCTTTGCAACATCATTGCAACATAACCCATACTCTTTGCATGTGATAATTTCTGTCTGGTACTGATAGGATTAAAGAGAATGTGAGAATGTAAATAACATACACTTTGTTACCGCATGGTACAATGATCCTTGCCAACAAACTGAGATAAATATTTCAAGCTTGTTTTCAAATGGTGCACATCTGGGTAGATACATGTAAACAACAAGTCATGGCCGTCACGCCGTGTGATTTTCCATATTTTCCATACAGTATAGTTCACCCCGGGAGTTCACCAACTGTTTTGACTACCTGGTATCTTTGTTTATTTGATTTTGTTTGTTTCATAAGTTGAATGGAATAGCTGTATATATCATTTCAGTATAAAATAAATTGATTACACTATTTTTCCTAATTTGACTGGGTGCATGTCGTGGTTTTAACAGAGTGCTATCATACATGTCTATATACACATTTGTAAATGTTGTTGTATTTTGACAGTAGGGCTTGATAATAGCAAAAAAAAAGTAATAAGAATTAATAATAATAATAAACTAGAGAAGTTTGACTGCGCGCAGCCGATGGGTATGCCTCCGCCCAGTGCACCCACTATGTAGGAGCTAACTACCTAATTATATCAAGAGTTAGTATTCCTGACTGAAGTTACAGGTTT
>JZLH01S0004013.1:4164-16408 GCA_001188425.1 Eucidaris tribuloides | reverse complement strand
CCCGATCCTTCCCCTTCTACTCCTGCCCCTCCTCCTCCTCCCTTTTCCTTCCTCCTCCTTCTCCTTTCTTTCCTCCTCCTTCTTCCCTTTCCTGTCCCCCTATACTCCCCTTCCCCTTCCCCTCTTATTCCATCTCCTCCTCTTCATATATCATACAAGTTGGTTCTCCGAACCACAAGTCTCGCCTGTTTTAACGGTCAGAAATGAGGCCATGCACTTTAATGGCAGTTTTTCAGGCAAAATGCTGGGGGGGGGGGGCAGCCGATAAAACTATGGACAATATAAATTTGTTCATTCAGCGTCAGTGGTTTTTTTTTTACAAGTTAGGTTGTCCTACACATTCCCATGACAATTACCTCTAGATGACCCCACGATGATCCTGCCATGACCTTGACTCGAAATTGTTTGCGTTCTGGGGCAGGTGGTTCTTTCTGGCCAAGTTTGGTGGTCCTAGGACATCCGCATGGAAAAGTGACCCATAGTTCACCCTGATGACCCCTGCATGACCTTTTGACCTGCCGGTATTGTTTCTGCATCAGGTCAGCTGGTTCTTGGACAAAGTTTAGGTGGTCCTAGGCACATTCTATGACAATTGACCTTTAGCATACCCCTGCATGACCCCTGCATGACCTTGACCTGGGCATTGTTCTGCATTCAGGTCAGTGTTCTTCGGACCAAGTTAGGTGCGTCCTAGCACATTCTTATGACAATTGACCTTTAGATGGGACCCCGATGACCCCTGCATGACCTTTCACCTGCGGCATTGTTTTTTATTCTGCATTCAGGTCAGTGGTTCTTCGCGACCAAGTCAGGTGGTCCTAGTACATTCCTATTGACAATGACCTCTAGATGACCCAGATGACCCCTGCATGACCTTTGACCCAATACCTTTAGTCCCACCACTGATCATTGTTACCAAGTTTGTTGGTTTTAATTGAAGCAACACTTTTCAATGCACAGTCATTAAACGAAACTTTAACCAAAATGAGCGGACATACTACATACTACATACATACAGAAAAGTGATTTCATTAGTCTCTTCCTGAACACGTCAGGCGAGGGACAACAAGATACATTTAAGAAAACTAAATAACAGATAAAGTGCCAACGAGGCAGACGCCTCGATCTGGGGGGGGGGGGCGATTGCCCCACCAATGAAAATATTGGGGGGGGAACATATCGATTTGCCCCCCCCCCCAATAATTTTTGACAACTTTAAAAATTCATAATATGCAATGCCAATTATATATGTTTTAAACAGCATTGGAAAGCACTATAAACTATTAAACATGGCCGTAAAAATACTTATTAAAATACAAAATTGTCAATCTTTCATTTTGCTATTACAATTTGAGCAGAGCATGCGAAAATTTTGGACATTTTTCACTTTTTACCCCCCCCCCCCCATCCGAAAACATGATTCAACGCCCCTGCACGAGGATTATGTTTGAATAAAGAAGCCACATGATGACGGATTATGTTGCCATTAAATTTGCAGTCTTGCCAAAGAAATCCACGTCTTTTCACACCTGTAACAAATCACAGCCGCAAAGAAACAAAGACATATCAGATTAGCGTGTCAAAAGCCGAAACACACGATGACAAACTTTGCACATCACATGAAAGATAAAACACAAACACACGCTAGGATGTTGATGTACAATATAAAGCTTGAAGCAGGGGGGGGGGGGGGGGGGCGCGGGGGGGGGGGGCGGGTGGTTTTAATCTTGTCTGTATGTATGAAAACGTCAGATATGTACAACCATAAGTCAATCGAGTCACTAGATTTCATGTCTATTGTTTACAATGATACATTGAAAAAATTTACATTGCATGCAAAAAGCATATTTCAGGATTCCACACATACTGTTTTTTTGTGCGATAGCTAGTGTGGACCTAAATGGCTTGCTTCAGTAGCTCGAGCTAAAAGATGGGGATTAAGCCGAACCTGAGCAATAAGCGCTAGCCTAAATCCTCTGAAAGCTAGTACGACTTCTGAAAGTCTGGCCCATGACTTTGTGCAGAATGACACTGGTGCCATGCTTTTGAAAAAAAAATAGGTGGAGCTAGTGAAGCAATAACCAAATAGCAAGCTTTACTTTGCAAAATAGCAGCTTCATTGCAATTATATCCCTCATTGTAAGTTTCTTGAATTCTGGTGCGTCAAAAAGTATGTCACTGATGAAAATAAACACATATTCTGCGAGCTCTGGGAGGCAATCGTTCTGAAAGTCATATAGTAGTGGAGAGTACAATAGTAACGTGTACTATTGTATCTCGGAGAGTTACAATAGTAATATATTGTACTCTCGGACAGCGGGATCGCCGAATTTGAGCCTTAATTCAAAACGGAATGAATCGGTGTTGCAAACACATGTACCCGTAAGGCTATTTTTCCGTGCGTGTAAAAACATTAAGGAGTGCTATTGCCCATATGGAAGTTTGGCAAAGTTTAAGATTAACATGGTTAAGTTCGTCAAATTTGAGTTTAGGATTACTAGAGTTAAAACTAAGAATGGGATTAGTTTAGTGTTTTTATAGATTTATGAAGTTGGCACTCGACTAACTAAGTGATACGTTAATGGACATTGTATCCTATCTGTACTGCAAGATAAAATAGCGCATCGTGCATGGCGTGCGACAACACGACTTACTCGCAGGGTTACGGTAAGTACATTTCGTTTTGCTTTTTTTTTATTTGTGTAATATTCCCTGTTAATTGATGATGGGTATAAACAAATATATCTTTTCCTGAGAGTCTCTGTTTGAAATATGACGCCCTCAGCTTATGTTGATGTTAATAATTTTCCTGGGGCTGCGCCCCTCAGGTAAATAGTATGAGTCCACTAACTCAGCGGCTCGTCATAGTTGGCAACCAGAGATCTGTATCATTATATTTTGTTAATAAAGCTAAATTGAACTCGGGAAGTTCTCATGAGATAATTTCTCAACCTTGCTACAATGGCGAATTTCTGTTTGAGAAATATTTGACACATCAGAAACAGCCGAGCTCAATTCATAGTGAATGAGGCATTTTATTTTTAAGTAAAAGATGGTTTTAGCAACTTGATTATAAACTGAGGCTAAGTACCTGGAAGTAGATAACCAAACATATATGAGCTGTAAATTCTAGTAATGTTTTTGTTCAGAGTTTGACGCCCCTGAAACTTATACATGTATTGACTTAGAAAGTCTCCAATGATTTATGATTTCATAATTTTTCATACTTCCATTGAAAAACATATTTCACCTGATCAATACTTTTTGCTCGTTTACAAAATTACGTATGAATGGGTCTTTACTTCAGAAACCACAACACTACAAATGAACAAGATTGTTTCAAACTTAATGTTATAAATTTTAAATATAATTATCAAAGAAATTACAATAAGTCTGACACAAGGTAAAAGAGTATTTTAGATTTTGTTTCTTTAAATTTTCTATGGATGACTTTTTTTTGGAATGAAACGGAAACAAAACATTGTATAACTGCGCCCAACACACTTGGTAACATTGAACAATATATTATTCTAAGCAAGCACTTCATGATGTCAAGTTTTGAATTAATGGCCATGTAAGTGTTATCTAAACTCCAATATGGGCATTAATCATGCTCTAATATTGTGGGTGTGAGAGCAGTCATGGTGTCATTGTCATTTACGTATTGAGAACTTATGAAAGGGAAGTTTTGTACTGTTTTCACAAGATCTACAAAGGCCTCACTAACAACAATCACCCATTGTCATCTCTGGGGAAAGGATTTATTTTTCTGCTCTTGTTTATCATTATGAGTCATTAACAAGTTGATTTACTAAATTCAAAACAAAAACAAAATTAAATCAAAACAAAAAATAAAACATTTTTCTCCTGATTGTATCTTTAAGCAAAAAGATCAAAAAGTTGGGTATCTAAAAACAAAATTTAATCAAAACAAACAATAAAACATTTTTCTCCTATTTGTATCTTTAAATAACTATATAGCATTATAATATACCTATTACTTGACTCTATATAGTCGGATGAACTGATAATTGAACATTTCACACAGTGCTCAATAGATTCTGTGTTATCTGAGTCCAATGATGCATGCATATTTATATATAGTAGTTGGTAAGGCTTAACAAATATATATTGGTTTATGTAAACGTATACATAAATATACATACATGCACACACTATCTGCTGGTAAGACAAGAACTTTTACATGGACAAAAATATATAACACAGATTTTTCTACACAAGCGAACTAGCAAATTTGTACATGTACTTCCATGACACAAAACAAATGATAAATTATAAACAAATTCATGCTTGCAATTTCATCAGACCAAACTGTATGCATAATAATCTACAAAATTACAATAATGAAATAAATACAGTTCGGCCTCGGTTATACGGCCATCGATTATACGGAGATTTCTGTTATCCGGACAATGGACTTATCAGTCATCGCATGTAACTGATACACCTTCATCAGAAGTGTACACAGAAACTACTAGCTGGGTATCAAGGAAAAATAAATAATGTATCACTAGTGGGAGGTCTGTGGCAATTTATGCATGGTCTTTGGGTTGTTTATACAACAACTTATGTCATGTATACCTCCCCCTATACTGTGTTTGTACATTATCTCTCTTATCCGGCCATATCACTTATCAGGATGGCTGCTGGTCCCAACATCGCCGGTTAATCGAGTTCGAACTGTACTTATGAACTAATATAATAGCTCACGATTAAAGTAAATAAAATGAACCTAAGAATATTCAAGCAGTGATTTGTTTGAGTTAGATTTAAATTTCAGAGATATACAAAATAACACAAAAAAATAATATAGTGTGTTTAATATAAGTTAATGAATATTGTGATACATCATCTTTGAAATGGCCTTTTGACAGTGATTCAATACAGTAGTATACTGCACCATGTTGGCATGATGTACATTGATCCAGGGGGCATTGATCCATGCAAAATTGCAATATAAATTCCACAAAATTGAAAATTGAGTATGTTTATTAGTATTTTTATAGTGTATGTTTAAGCCCAAGTTTAGTTTTGCAGATTTTTTTTTATTTGAAAGCTTTATGTACAAAGGTCATATCACACCAATAACAGATTCTGAATGTCTTTCATTTTTTTAAAAATTAATTAATGAAAAATCTCGGGGGGTGGGTGGGGGGAAAGCCCGCCGAAGATTTTGAAATATCATTTCATATTATAGCATCCAAAGCATTAATAAAGTGTTAAGGTTATCTGAATTATACCTCATCAGAAAGAACAGAGTCTTTCATAGAACATGATATACCTATCAAAAGTCCTAAATGGAGTTAAAAGTTAACGACAATGAAATGTAAAGAGCTGACTCACATAATTATGGCTTTCAAAATAAGTTATTGGAAGAAGCAAAAAATATATTCATTTGTGACCAACTCATCAAAATCAATCTGATATATATACAGATTTATGTGTTAGAAAACTTGATCATATTCACACCAACATTATTTTGATATTAACATACTGCACTGCCCAATAAACAAACTTTAATACACAATATGGCTTTGAAAAAATGAGAAGCTTTCACATAATTTTTAAAAGCATTTGCAAATGGAGCAAAGGACAAGGTCCTTACCAATATTAATCCACTGCCTCCCAGATTCCTTGAATTCCAGTGTTAACACATGGCACATTCATTTCTCATAGCCAACAGGTTAACAATGTATACTTGTGGTGATATAATACAACGAAAAAATATTACGTTCGACTTCAATAAAGACTGAATTCAGGATTTTGAGTAACAATACCACACAGCCTCTGTTTTTTTTTTACTTCCTCATTGAAAATATTTTACTAGTATATTGTACCGTTCCCACACAAAAAAAAATAATAATAAATTGCTTCTCCAAAAAATAACAGCTTTTCTTGCATGGTTAGTACTTGGTTAGTAATTCATCTCCAGGGGAATCAATTCAGTGGCCACTATAGGCAGATTAGCTGCGATAAAGAAGTGGTCACTAAGACAGGTTTGACTGTACTTGATATTCCAGTACCATGAAGGAATCTAGACACAGATTGCAAAAATGTTCATGGTATCTAGTATAACAACAAACAAAATCAGATTTCCATAATTTTCAACATCAAAAAAAGTGAAAACAAAATCCTTAAAAAGAAACAGAGGAGATTCTAATTTAAAATACTGTGTGAAAATTTTGACCCCAATCTTTCTCATGTCTCTTTTAGTCACAGAAATTCAAAACATATATGACTCATAAGTCAGGTATCACCTATTTGAAATTTGGGTACACTTACTTAATTCACATGATTTATAACAAATTTTTAAGTACTCAAATTGTGCCACGCCCCTTGCATAAGTAGATTATCTTACAAACAGAAGCCTGAATATCGTAAACCTACAGTTGATAATTTCAATACATAATCTAATTGTTTTCCAAGAGTCCCTCTTGAAATATTATTATTCACGATGAAACATAATTGACAGCACACATTTAATCTCTTTGGACTACTAAGAGTTGCAAATTCCACTTCTCATGATCAATGGATGAAACAAACTTTTTTACAGGCATACAGTGCGACAGGATTATTACCAAATCAGTCACCCAAACTGTGATATTTCTTCAAGCAACACAGAGAACAAACTTTAAACTGCATGCAACATCAAAATTCCAACCATTAATGCAGGCAGGCTTCAAAACCAGTAGCAATTCTAACTCACACAAGATTTTCACCCCAAAGTAAGGTCAATCAGATGCTCATAGAAATGGTTGAAACACTCTGCTGCCCAAGTTTGACACCCCCCCCCCCAAAAAAAAAAGAAGAAGAAGAAGAAGAAAAAAAAGAACATGCATCCCTTGCCAACTTGACTTTGGGCTCAGAACACAATATGTACACAGATAACATAATCTGGCAGTCTAATGTTTTCTATTTTTTTTTTTTTTGGGGGGGGGGGTTGTCAGTGTACAGCAAACAATGCTAATATCACCTGGGGTGGGGATGATTGTACTTTGTACTATCTCAAATATATGTCTGCACTATTATGACAATGTTTTTATCTCTTCATGGATTATTACTGCCAAACACGAACAAAAATAGATGTAGTGCATTGAAACTTTGATGAAATAAAAAGGTGTCAGATAGTTAAGACACAGCAGCCAAAATATAATTGCAAACGTGATCGCGGTCACTGATCATTCTAATTACGGGGTTTTTTAACTTGTGATTGCAAACTACAATCATGATTACAAATCAAATTGTGAAACTCAAATTGGGCTCCAGAGATGTTTGCTAATCACGATTCTTACAAATCATGTCATGTTTTCCTTGAGCAAACAAGCTTGACCTCCAAAATGTGATTGGGGAGGCTGAGCTTATGTAACCTGTCATGAACTTCTGCTGGAATAATGCACCCTCTGGGGTATGTGTACAAATGTGTCGCAGCTGCATAATCCATCGCGTGCGTAATTGATTGACAGCGTACCTAGAAACACGGCCATGCCTCTTCACCGAAATTTTGAAATTCTTTTTATCTATTTCTCTAAAGTCCACCCTCCGCCGCCTCCAGCGTACACTTCGCCTGGAGTATTTTGGAGGAACATTACCGAAAAAAGTCTGCGAACACATTTTTCTAGTGTGTATGATTGGTTACAGAGAATACACAGTACTGGTTGATGATGGAAAATCTTTCATCAAAATTTCACATTTCATTGGTTTCCATGTGAGAGTATATCACATTTGCATTACAATGTGGGACTAATTCACTCCATATGCAATAAAAAGATTAGGGATTGCCAGTTCGAACAGGTGAAGTTTTCCATATGAAGTGCCCATTCCATTGCTAAAGTGTATATGTCAACAATTAACATAGTCCCACATATTGATTTCTGTGCTAGTTCTATGTCAGCAGTGGGGATTTGTGTAGCAGATTTATCCAAAACGAAGTGTTCTGTTGTTTTTAACTACTCTCTCCTGTACTATAGTGACATTTTCAGAATACCATCTGTTCACAGAAGGTTTGAAAGTAGCTGATATTAAAATGATGTTGTTCTGCAAGTACTTAACCAGTACTGTGTATTCTCTTTAATCTAGTTGACGTGATTGCAAATCTTGTTCGCAATATGGCTGCCATGCGATAATGATCTATGTCTGCACTCTTCTCAAAATGTTCTTCATGGGTTATTTATTGGCAAATATGAACGATAGAAGAAACGCTTTCTTGGAACTTTGATCAAAATAAACCTGTTTGTCGGTGACATATCATGTAGCGTGCAGGTTCTGTGTTTGCCTTGCACCGATTGTGATCAGAAACTTTGCACCTCTTATTGTTTTCCATAAAACAATAATCCAAGAATAATTTGTAACCTTTGGATCTGTCACCAGGCTCTGTACTTGAAATATGCGCAATACACGTACATGTACCTTGAAATTGATATACTGAACTGCAGTTTGGGTTTTACACATACAGAGTTATATGAACCGTATTGTTTTGTTACACACATATGATTACAACATTAGTCTGAACTGTTAAGTAATTTGCTTCTGATATTTGTTTCATTTTCTTGGACAAATGGTATAGACCTGTTCGGTTTTGAGAAACGTGACATATGCTATAGTTGGGGAAGGAGGGGGGCTTCTAGAGTACAAAAAAAGATGATGCAATAACCCAGGTTTACAGCAGTTCCTGACCTAAAGAAATGCATAGACGAAGATACCCATCTTTTGTTGTACTCTTGCAGAGACTCCAACTCTCCCGTTTTCCTCGGGAGATCTCCCACTTTGAGTCCATTTTCACAAAATCTCCCGCCCTCCCGCTTGACTTTTTATTTCTCCCGCCCTAGCTGTGTTTTTCCTTTTTTTTCCTCCCGTCCAACCACCTTTTTGAAAAGAAATGAATCTGAATCAGTGGATTTGACCTCATATAGTGTTGTCATACGTTAAAAAAATCAACCTAAGATAGCACCAGAGAACTTCTAAACCCCTAAAAATGGCCTCTGGCCTCAAGGAATTTCGTGCTTTGCACTGGTGATGTGGGCTCTGCGCACATTTAGTCAGAGTCTCCCGTTTGCTAGGGGGTGTTGGTGGGAGAATCACCCGCTTAAAAGGTGTGTGGGGTTGGAGTCTCTGCTCTTGGAAGCCCCCCCCCCCCAACGCTATGGAAGATGAAGTATCTCATTCTCAAAACAACACATGATGCAATATCACAGGTTTACAGCTGTCCTGAACTAAAGAAATGAATAGATGAAGATACTCATCTTTTGCATAGATGAAGATACTCATCTTTTGCATAGATGAAGATACTCATCTTTTGTTATCCTCTCGGAAGCCCCCCAGCTATGGAGGATCAAGTGATGTCTTGTTCTCAAGACAAATTCCTGAAACATTATGTTGTGATACTGCCAATGAAAGAAACTTTGGACTGGGTGAGGGGGTGTGGTAATTTGGTGATTACCTGTAAGGTTGCGAACCTTTCCAAATTTTTAAACTTGCTTCTCAGGAAGGAGGATACCTGAGCTCTAAACAAGCACTCCAAACTCACTTGGGGGTGGGGGTGTTGGTAGGGTATTGTTGTCAATATATTGGATGAAAACATGACAGTTAACCTGTTGAAGACGATTTAATTTTGGTAGAGCCCAACTCGAGATATCTCGTACTTAGTCTCCAATGGGTTAGATGGCTTTCAAACTCATATAAGATGATCCTTGAAATTAAGAACCAAAATTATTGGGGGAGGGGCTCTTTGACACTTGTACCCCCTAATGTTTTTTCATTCAATATTCTTGCTCTCTACTTCTGACACCTTTGTGCCACTATTTTATCAAGGTGGCATGGTAAGTCAGCAACCGGTTAATAGCTATGATGTCATATTACAATACATGAATGACGACTGCTGTAAAGTGTAACAATCTATGCAACAATCTTGACATCACAACAAGCCAGCTATATAGTATAGGCTGCCTGCTCCATAGGGATGGAGTCCAGGCCGACTGTTCTTAGTCACGACGCCGCTGAAAAAATATTTTTCCCAAACACTCTGCACATGGCCAAGGCCGCCAAAATTTGGCCAAGAGGCCGGCCTCAACCCCATCTCTGCTGCTCCTTTCGCAGAATGTCGTAGTATGTACCGGCCATGGCACCACGGATAAACAACTTGCATCACAGTGTATCCGATCGGTGGTTGGTCTTGGCCCCGCCCCCATCGGTGCACCGATTAGCTAATGCTTTCAAGTGGATTTCCTGAAGTCTGGATTGCACCTCCCCCAGCAGGGGTCTGTCACACGGCTCCCCCGCCCAGCAGGCCTTCATCAGCGACCACGAGTCCTCGTCAAACTGTGGCCGCAGGCGCTCGGGTCGCACACCTGGGGAGCAAGAAATAGAGAGGTGCTCTGTGAATGATGGAACAATGGGTAAGTTTTGATTCTGATTCTTGCTACATCTACCAATCTTGTGCATATTTTTATAGACTTCTCTGCATTTAACATTATTATTAATTTGTAACCATAAGTGATGACAGGGACTGGGAAACCAGACTTAACTCTGACAGTGTCTCTAGAGGAATAGTGTGCCACAAATAGTACCTTTTCAATTAGCGCTACAAGAATAAAAAGTATAACAGCATTTTATTTATCATTACACTCTTGCATAAACTGCATAAATTTGGTGTGTCCATAGGACACGGATGCCCCCGCTTAACGCAATCAGTAAGCATTTCTTATTGAGTAATCATGTGGAAAACAATTTGCATGACCTGTGACCTTTTATCTTTGACCTGCAGACTCCAAATTCGAAATTGACTTGTATTTTAGTGTCATCTACCTACATACTAAAAACTGTTAAAGGAGACATTTATAGAAGAACCATACATATGACGATATACATATCTATAGAGAGCTTATAAGCCGTACAATGAACTTGAATGTCATTCAAGCAATATAACCCTTCCATAAAAGCGAAATTAGGGTGAAAACATCACCCCAACTTCGGGACCTAATTTGCTCGTTTGCTGTCCGAAAACGGCCTTTAGCTGTGACGTAAGAGACGGGTTCGTGGACTTGCGGGCAACTTCCGGGTACGTAGCTCTATGCGTATTAGCTGGAAAGACAACCCTGAACTTGTGTGTTATTCTCCCTTATGAAAATAAAAGATAGGCCTAATACTTCATCGTTTGCAATTTACGTCTCATTATTTCCAACTTAATATTCTACATGTTCTACGAAATTCATTGTTTGGAGGAAAAAAACGCTGAAAAGGGGGGAAAGGACCGACCTCCAAGGTGTTGTACTACGGCTGTGTTCCGAGTCGGCCGGCGATCGCGATTTGCACTTTTGACATTATCAGACGGAGACTTTACCTCTTTCCACCATGGAAGAATGCAGTTGATATTAATTAAATCATTACGAATATCTTATAATAAAAAAAAATAGACCAATCAGTCTGCCGTAAACTTCGTATCATTTCCAGACGAGCAGGAATACGAGTCGTGGCGATTCTGCTGGGGTTACGATTCATGCGCGAGTAACGCAGTTCGGGCGGTAATAAGGCTCTTTAGCTAGCAGCTGGAGTTAGCTGCTTGGCTGCAGCATGAGCTCGCCACCAGCGGCTTGGCCGGACGCGCGGGCCTGGTTCTATCAGATCAATAGCTGGCGGATTTACATTACCTGCGCGTGACAAAGGTATGTAGATCTGCGTGCAGTTCAACAAAGCCAAAACAAAAGTAGTTAGCCTAGATCTAAATTACATGCGCAGTTTGACTTAGACTCTTTTATGTCAGAGGAAATTCTACCTCGGAACATGATTCTACAATAAGTAACGTTAGTTTAGTTCTCGAACACAATTTCTAAGTTCAGGGTTTGTCGGGGTTTGTTTTCAAGCTATTTCCATGAATAGGGGCCTACAGCTCTCGCGGACACGGGTGAGTTAAACACGAATTTTTCGGAGATTGTCCCCATTTCCGTGCCAATAATGACATAAATAATGACATCAGGATATGTTTTACCACGGAAGAGGACAAATGTATGTCAAATATTAACAATTAAAACAATATTAAGCCGTTTTGAGAGTATGGAGCTGACACACACTCTATGAACTTTATGCGTTACGCAGTCCGTCGCGTGAGCTGCGTGTAGCGATACCCGGGTGTGACGTCACACAAAAAGGCCCTTTCCTGTAGCCGGTTTCGGAGATGGGAGAGGGTCAATTTATCGCAATTTTATTTTCATAACACCCGAAGCTGACACAC
>JZLH01S0004011.1:1164-11519 GCA_001188425.1 Eucidaris tribuloides | reverse complement strand
GTGTGTGTGCGCGTGTGTGTGCGAGTGTATGGTGTGGATGTGTGTGTGTGTGCGTGTGTGCGTGTGTATGGTGTGGATGTGTGTGTGTGTGTGTGTATGTGTGTGTGCGTGCGTGTGTGTGTGTGCGTGTGTGTGCGTGTGTGTATTGAACCTGTGCACTATATCTCATTTGTCACGATATTCATTGCACAATTGTCTTTGTAATACAGATCGTTAATTGTTAATCGAAGTTGTATAATCTTGAATCGATTCTATTCTGTTTATTTAATGAGAATCAATTTGATTACATAACATGTGTATGGACACATAATTATTCTCAACATTTGAATATTTGATCTTGAAAAGTGCATAGAAAACGTGAGCTATATGCGTTTTGTAAAAAATGTTGTTATCATTATTGTAGTAGAAGTAGAAGTAGAAGTTGAAGTAGTAGTAGTAGTAGCAGTAGTATTAAAATTTATAGTATCATCATCACCATAACCACCATCATCATCATCATCATCATCATCATCATCATTATCACCATAACCATCATCATCATCATCACCATCATCATCTTCATCATCATCATCATCATTATCATTGTCATCATCACCATCATCACCATCATCATTATCATTGGTGAGGAAGCCAATTTTCAAGATTAAACACTTTATTTTCCTTGTTTTTTTTTTAAGGAAAGATAGGACAAACATTCTCCTTTTCATTAAACAATTCAACTCTCCATTAAAGACAGACATTTTGAATTCTCGACCAGTGAGTTTATATTTTTCAGGATACATCCTCCACATACAAGTTCAATGGTGACCAATAATGACGGTTATATTTATATGCCCTTAATTTAGAACACACGGTCAAATTGTTCTTCGTCATTACAGTCTTACATTTAACCAGAAACTGCTGTGAAAGTCCAATTTATTGTGTAGCTTTCTATGAGTTCAATTTCTATTAGGGTCATATACTCTAACCCAGTACTGGTAAAATAATCATATTCAAAATAAATCTGTCCAGCCTGGATCATGGATGTACACTCTACATTGTTATATGTTTCAACTCAGTTTGTTTTTTATATTGTTAAAGCATTAATTTTGACTTCTCCCAATCATATTAGCGCCCTTTAATAGTATCACCAGTATTTATCGCCCGGGGGGGGGGGGGTACTTGCCTAGTAAGGAATACGGGAATGTGTCGCTCTAATAGGTGATTTTACGCAAAATATCCTTAAACATAGGGTATGGTTTGAGGGAAAAAATCCTTAAAAACATGGGTCATGATTTTAAAAATTTTCTGTTTATATTAGATATTTTTGCCTATTTCGTCATTAAAGTGCACAAAAGGTCATTTTTCTTGAAAAACCTTAATAGGTCAAAAATGACCCTCAAAGATGGGTCGGGTTTTTCGACTTCAGCGGCACACCCCTGTCGGAACCAAATCTCACGTACCCCCCCCCCCCGCGGGATTTATCGGTATAATGTAGAACGCAATTAATATATAACAATACAATCAATTCTTATATAGCGCATTTCTGATTATAAGAACTGATGAATGCGCTTTAACGACAGGCAGATAATATTACAATCTGTTAAAAGCATGTAAAAATACTAAATGAACTGTTCAATGTTACACATAACATGATATATGACTCTTCTAAAAACTATTGTATCAATACATGTAAATCTTAAGAAATGCACAATCAATAGGAAGGGATTGACGTTGACTAGAGTTAATTTTATTTTACTTTGACAGAAATTAATAACAGGACGACGCCATCTTTATATATGTACAGATTGGATAATTATATATCACAGGTCGGCCTCGATGATTATACACTCTTGCATTTATTTTAGCAGAATTTCCGTGAGAGAAGAACGTTTACGCCCATATAGCCCAAATACCATATCATTCTGTTGTATATTTGGAGTTTCCTCAATTCGGAAACAAAATCAAACAGGGAATTTTCCAACCAATGAAAAGTGCACATCCGTTTCATTCTGTCGATGAGGCCCATTACATTCATTTACTACATTTCACCTAGGCAATTTTACACATTCTGAAAACTAGCTGAATATCTTATCTGGCAATGTATTTTAATAATCAATATTATTGATACAATTGAGAAGCTGGTTTTACTACAGATACGCCAGCTGTGAAAACACATAATCCAGCAATTCCTGTCAGACGTGCAGATCTATCAAAATTGTCTGACGTGGGCAAACTGTCTTGACTTCTGCAACGTTTAGATCAAAAAATAACAACTGTTTTTCTTTTCACGTGTAAAATATCTCAAATTAATACATTATAATCTAATTAGATATATAGATAGATAGATAGATAGATAGATAGATAGATAGATAGATAGATAGATAGATAAATTGGTTTATTGAAAAAACTGATAACATGCAGCCCAAAGGCTGAAATTGCTCAGTAATTACATGTATATAAATTTATTTCCACATAAATTTACTGGTGTTTCATTTTAACCATATGAAATAATGTTTTCACATAGTCAAAACATCTTTGCCACCTTTATACTGTCCAAATATCTTGTCGAGGACCATGTGATACAGGCAAAGTTTTCGATCTCATTTCTTCCACATTGTGGCTTTGTGTACATTAATTTGAAGATATCAAACTTAATTATCAATGATGGAGGCATGTCCGCTATCTTGGACACAAGATACAATTTCCGTTCCTTCTTAATCGTATGCATTTGTAAGTGGAATCTACATCTGACGTACATCAGTCTGATTTGAAAGCAAATGAGTGTCCAAATTCCTGGGAAAAGAGATTTTCTATTCTAACGGTTAATTAAATTAATGCTTACAGGTGCAAAGTTGTTGATTCGAAAAAAAAAACGACTCAAAGGGAACATATCGTCTTCAACAATTAAGACAAAAATAATGTAGGAATAAGATAAATTCCATCCTGAATGGGAACTACGAGTCCTTATCCTTATTGCAAGTTAACAGTCAAACCGACTTATGTTATACAGCCCCACATAACGGAGACTGATTGACTTTCATCGAGATGTTTAAAAGGTGATGTCTCACAGAATACTTTTAGTTGGCAACCATCGAACAACACGAGTTTTCCAGACGTCACGATGCATCGGGCAGGTGGGAGGGAATCGGTCGCTGGCCTGTATTCCAAGACATTCGTTCTCCTCATCGCATCATCATCAAGTTCTACTGTATCAACTCTGTACATGTCATCATCGCCTGCCCTCTCGTAAAGCACAAAGAGCACATCGTAATCTGGATCCACACCGCAAGCAGCAGTCGTCCAGTCGGGGAACTGCATGATTCTACGAACTTTGTAGGGTTGTAATCCATCTATTATCATGAACTTCGTCACACCAGTTCTTACAATGATTACTCCAGATTTCTGCGCTTGGATACCGCAAATAGCTTTCCCAGGAAGATGAATGGTATTGATAAGGCTCCCATCAAGAGGATTCAACGCATAGATCTTATTGCTATTCATGATACTGGCCAGAATAAGTCCATTTTTGTCCACAGTAACAAAGATGTAATTCTTCCAAGGATTTCGATAGTTCCATGTGTAGTTTCCTGGAAGAGCAATGTCCTTCAGATGCTGACCGTGGGTGTCGTATAAACCAACGCAGGCCTTTCTGCTGTTACCACACGCCAGGGTATTATCTTCCAGGACAGCACAGTCACTGATGCGAACCTCCTCAGAAGATGATATCAGCTTGTGTGCCGTTCCCTCGTCTAGATTTACGATGTACAGAGAGCCTGATGTTGAAGCACTCGCACCTTTGCAGGCGACTTTCTTTTCCCCGATTGAAGCCGTCAGCACGAGGCCTGTCAATGGAAATTGTACGGTAGTTAATAAATGGTACGGTTGCTTGGTAACCTGTATTTTACCGACGTGCTGTGCTACTCTGTCTCTGACGAACTTCATCGTCTGTGTATGGCAAATGACCTCTCCCACATCGACTTTTGGATTAGCGCGAAGACCTTTCAGATCATCGGATACTTTGTCTTTGTTCATGATCAATTCCTTGTCGTTGGTTTGAATTTCTTTGGCCTTGATGCAAGCTGCCGTCATAGAATTTTGGGTTTCTGTTGATTTGGCTTTAAGTTCTGATATCTTATCCGTAAGTTTGTTTTTCAAGCCTTCTAACTCAGCTTCCAGAGTAGCCCGCCGCTCCTTAACCTCGCTGAGCCTTTCATCTGCTTCCAGATAGGCTTGTTTGAGACGAGCATCTCTCGCGGCAATGATTTTGTTGATTTCTTCTTCTGCCTCATGCCTTATGATTTTTTCTTCGTCATTTGTCTTGTCGTCGATGTCTTTCTGCTCTTCATCTACAGCGCTGATCAAATCCTTGTGTATCGTTTCAAAATGGTTTCCTATTTCATTTTCGCATATTGTTAGCTCTGTGTCATAGCGTTGTAGCTCTCTTTGCTCGTGTGTGACCTCTGTTACTCGACATTCTAGTTCCTCTTTAGTTTCTTTAATTAGTTTCTGCAAATCTTTTCGATCACAGTTCTTTTCCGAATGATCAGTACAAAGAGCGCAGATGGGAAAACGATGTGTGGCGCAGTACACCTCAACCGGTTCAGTTTCATGTTCTGGACAAAACCAAGTCAATGGTTTATCCAGCACACGGGTAGCACCACCTTTCCTTCCAACACAGTTGTCACAGAGTCGCAGTTGTTCTTCGAAGCAGGACACGAGACGAGCTGTTTTACCAGATTGACAGTCACGATCCTGATGGCAAGTATTTATGTCTTCCTTTGGTGAGAAACCGGTAGCCATCGTTTTCCTGCAATAATAATAATAATAATAATAATAATAATAATAATAATAATAATAATAATAATAATAATAATAATAATAATAATAATAATAATAATAATAATAATAAAACACTCTAATCATTCCCAAGCTGCTAATAAGATGTACTTTCGTTTGTTCTTTGTGTGCTTTGAAGTGATTATGTGAAGGGAGCTGTATATGCCATCAAAGTTAGTTTGATAATACACTGCTCAAAATAGGTCGGATTAAAATTAATAATTCCATAAGAGGTCCAAATTTGGATATGTCATTCAGGTCAATTTAAATATTGCATTGAAACATCAGAAAGGTGCATTTATTCAAATTACTCCGAACTGAAATATGCGTGCATTAAAGGATTCAATGGGAAACAATTACTTGGCATCATATTACCTCATCATAACAACGATATTGCATTATATGCTTCACTTGTAAATGTGAATACCAAAGTACTTTCTTGATTTATAGTAATACCATTTATAGTTTGCGCGGACACTCATACTTTTATTTTTATTTTATTTTATTTTATTGAGTTGGCTCAGTGGTAGAGCGTCCGCTTCTGGTCCGGAAGGTCGCGGGTTCGAGCCCCGGCCGGGTCATACCAAAGACTTTTTAAAAATGGTATACCTTCTCCTTTCTAGCCAGGCGCTTGGCATTCCAGAACAGAAAAGGGTAATAATAACATTTATGTTATGCAGGGCCCGCTGGTACAGCAGTCTTTGTGACTGAAGTACGCGGCTACCCTCGGTAAGACGTTATTATTATTATTATTATTATTATTATTATTATTATTATTATTATTATCATCATTAATTAGATATGAAATTTTATGGCATTTGCCTGATTATTGAACTCGTTCAAATTTCGAAGTTTTTGTTGTTTACGATTTAGGGATAGCGCATTGGCAAGAGTTGCACCCATATCATGTTATATATCTATTCTTCTATTTATCTCTTCGCCTCGTTGGATTAAAACTACAACTGTTATCATATATAGACATCTATATATATCTATACATATATAAAAGTATATATATATATATTAGTTTTTTTTTTTTGGGGGGGGGGTATGTATTTTCTTTGGTGTTCTGTCTACACCTGATCATGTTTCGCTCCAGGGTTAAGAGCAGTCAGGTTGACTATTTGTTTTCTTAGCCTAATAGTTTGTATCATATCGACCTTTACTATTGAATTATTGATACAAAAAAGGTTTCGATAAGTATTTGGGAAAGCAAATTTGACTCTATCCGAAACTTGGATAGAGAAGTAACAGTTAATGGACGCGCATGCTATCTCGACCCTTGTCGGTAGGCCCATTATTAATTGTCCACTTCAAGTGCATATGGAAGCACGTGTTTTACCAAACAAAATACTAAACGCTAAACATGATTTATCATTATCTACTTTAATGAACTGTCATATTTGCAGACAGTGGTGCGATGAATATGATTAATCAAATCTGCTATTTTGTGTCAACATTTGAATCAATGCCTGCAAATAATTACGATAAAGCCAAGACTAAGAGGTACAGATACTAATATTTGCTCGATACTATCTGTCTAACCCAAGGGTCACTGGGAATAGAAAGAGGCATGTGATTTACCGACAGCCATTTTGAAAGTGAGGTATAGGCTAGTTATCACTTGTGTGAAACATTAATATTATTTTAATTCAATTCAATCCAATTCAATTCACTTTTTCAATTTACAAATTGGCTTTTATTAAAATAAATAATGTCCTTGCAGTCAGAAGCTGAATTGCACATGTAGACAAGTTTAAAAATACATGAGAAATAGTAAAATGAAAAATACGCATAAATTCTTACTTTCTAAAATACACTGGAGTTCTAAATTACAACTACTATTTTTGCACATTAAAATCAAATTCAAATCAAGAAAAAAAATACATTCTGAAATTCATTAAAACATCAGCTTTTGTCTTTTTCCTATTGGCGTTTCTTTCCTTATACCTTTCCCTTCGTCCTTTTCTGTTTTCTATCGATGTGGTGCTCTTATTTTAGGGTTCAGGTTTCTTGTGTAATTTTGTTTTCCGAAGCCTGTATAATAATACCTAACTTTACATTCAAGACTGGTTGTCTCAGCAACTCTATGGTATCTTTTCAGAGAATGATATGTGTTTGTCACATTAACATTAATTAAGGAAAACATTTTGTAGGTGTGCGTGTTTCTTTCAACAGTGAGAATTGGTTAGAGAAACTGTAACATAAACATGCGATGGATTTTTTTTTTTGAATACAGGTTCTCGAATTACAGGCCACGTGCAAGATTAAGTTTTTGTTTGCCACGCAAATGTAAAGGCAGGGGATCTCTTTTGTATGCCTAAAAATTGACATTGTGAAAATACAATGGCATTTAGAAGAAAATGCCATCTGGGAACCTTTAGCAAAATATAGGGGCTAAAAACTCAGTTTTAGTGGAATTATAGTGACCGTTAGACTCATACTCTGATTTGAATTTTTTTTCTCGCGAGGAAAAAAATTCCTACAATAGAACGTACACTAATAGCTATTGTTTATCTTTCGCCTTTTTCAAATTCTAGGTAATCACTGACCCCCAGATTTCACAGACATGCCCTTCATCAATAGCCCAAGGGCATGAGTTATATTTTCCTGGTCTGCGGGGATATTTGCAAATGTGTGGAATTTGAGTCTTTCGTCGTTGTTGTTTTTTTAATTGTTTTCTGGGATTGTATGATTTGTTTTTAGTCACGTTGCTATACATGCATACGATTGTAACTTTGTTTTTATTTTGTTGAATCATGTGGAATAAACTTTTGAACTTTGAACTTTGAACTTTGAACAAATGAGATCCACTGCCTTGTGACAGTTCTGTACTACAATATAACACGTCATAAATTATATCCATGATGAAATTAAGGATATTGGGAGGTATAAGCTAACATTTTTTTCCGGCGACCAAAAAAACAAAAACAAAGTTAATGTTAGGGTTGCCATAGGGTTTTGAGTTCAGAACAGCCTTGGCAATCAGAATAGGGTTGGGGTTAAGGTTAGGGTTAGTGTGTCGCACTTATCGCAGGAGCAAATGTCACCGGGAAAAATGTAATGGAACCAATTGAGAATTATTACTTACGTTTTAAACGGGTGTCGATGTTCCCAGCTTTTGGTACAAATATCATAATTCCCGTACCAGTTCCTCTTTGATCACTCTTCTAGCCAATAGTGTTCCTCTGTGTGCGTTTGAAATTCAGATCACTCGCCAAGAGACGAGGAACGGTGTGCTGATCTCCTTCCTGGTCTCATGATATATAGAGGTTGCTATCACTTCTTGTTGCGCTCTGATGGCGACAATAATTGTGTAGTAATGGCGCAATGTATATAGTACAATGTTTTTGTTATCGTGTACTTGACCTTTGCACTTTTGAGCAAACACTAATAATAATTAATCATCAACATGTGTACTTCAGCCTGGTTGCAACACCCCCCGTCGGGGGGGGGGGGGGAGGCACTGCCATTACCATTTGTACACCATGCGCGTGTATGGACTTTTAAAATGGATCCTAAACACGTAATTATCTGTCGATCTCAGAATGCCCTAAACAAGTATAAAGATATACCCTTTTAAATTTAACCTTCTACTGAATACCCTAAATAGTATTCAAATCTGAAAAGATACCCTTTAAAGCAAAACTTCTGTTAAAAGTATATTTCCTCTAATTTTAGCGATTTTGATACCCTTTTGATACCCAATGTACGCGCGTACACCGCCCGACCGTGAAAAACAACCCTTTTTACGCATTTTTTCACACGCACATGGTGTCCACCTTGTAATGGCAGTGCAACACCTACCAGATCGGCACTGAGGCAGAGTGACATGTAGGTAACGTCTTCAAAGTACACAATGGTCTGAATGGTTGTACACGAGTCACTAAAAATGAGAAGCAATAATTGCCAAACGAATAAAGAAATGTTTCTCATTATAGTATTTCAATAGAGTATAGGCCTACACAAAATAATCACTACGAGTCGATATCAAATCAATTTACAATGGAATACAAAATATACTATGAAATTACAAAACCATCAGTTTTCCTACTAAACTGAGATAAAGTACCAATACACACAATTTGAGAAAATTAGGGGTTTCATATAATGTGGGTGCGATGACATGATCGCGGATCTGTTTCCAAGGTGTTAGGTGTTGAAGCAGGGGACCTGGAGCCCGGGGGGGGGGGTCACTTAGTATAATTGTGTGATACCTATGTGCCGCGGTTGAGACCCCCATTTTCAGCCCAAATTTCCGTTCTAGAGCATGTCAATTTCAGAAGGCAGAGAAATTTTTTAATTTTTTTCAGTTCCAGAGACCCCCAAATTTGCCGTTACCTTCTGATTTCTTCCTCGGTCGCGCCGCTTCGTGACGCGGCCGGGCCAGAGCATTGCCCTTTCAGCACGGCGCGGCTTTACTATTGGCCGCGCCCGGAACTTGCGGCCGCTTTGTAGTTTCCGGAGAGGCATAGCATTTTAGAGGTTTTCTGAAAGCCTTAGCTCCAAGTTCCGGAACCCCATTTTCGCATCAGCCCGTTCAGGGAGGCCCCGATTTTCGACTTCGGTGCGGCACATAGGTATCGACATTGTAAGTACGAGTGCCCCCCCCCCTCTCACCCAGGGGGAAACCTGAAGATGTTGGTAGGCTGGGAAGCGGGCGGAGATTATCAGGTTGAGACTGTAAATAAACACTAAAAACACAAAAAATAAGTTCGCCCTTTTGAAAATTCCAATAACTCTTTAACGATTGGGTTTTATGAGCAAGAATAATATTGGCAGGAGTGGTTTTCCTGCACTCATGTTGACTAACTTCTGTGTGAAAAGTGTGAATTGATGCCGTTCAAGTCATGGCAGTGAAGTGAGCATGTATAAAAGCAAAAATGTCACTTTTCAAAAATTCACAAAGGGTACATTTTGAGGGATTTTGTGATGCACGGATTGTGACAAAATATCTGTTTTTCTGTTGAAATGATTAGCGCTATTATGTTAATCACTATCGTTATGACCCCCTAACAATTCCTGTTTGGCACTTTTCGCCACATATTTACGATTCATGAGGCTCCCAATTTAAAAATTTCCCATCCATGTCCCTCATTTTGAAAATTGTAAAAATCCATTAAGTTTATTGGAAAAAATTGAAATCAATTTTTCAGCAAGTGTATCTTTATCACGTTGTAATGGATATAAGAGGCTTAACCATGTCCAGGTTCAGTGAGCACACTAAATAAAGCAAATAATACTTAACACATTATTTTACGCATTGATTTTGGCATAAGAGATGACTCACTGTGACTATTTGAAAAGGTGACAATTTTTGCCATTTAATTCATGCTCAGCTCCAATCGCATGGCTTGACGGATTAAATCTTATTTTCAACATGAGGTTAGTCAAGGGAGTGTGGAAATGATTCCTGCCAAAGTTTAATTTTGCTAAACTGATTTCATTGAAAGAAGTTATGGTATTTTGAACAGGGGGAACTTACTTTAATTTGTGTAAGAGGCGAAAACTATATAAAGCTACCTCCTTAAGCCGGC
>JZLH01S0004009.1:0-20107 GCA_001188425.1 Eucidaris tribuloides | reverse complement strand
ATTGTGGAGCTTCAAATTAAAAAATTGCCAAACTTTGATATCAGAGCTATATACATGTAGTAGTGTTTGAATGGACAAATAAACACCATACAATACAAAAGTTTGGAAAGTTATGCTGCCACTGGCAAGATATGAATGAATAAACAATTAATACTCGGGGCGAGAAAAAAATAGTCTAGATCCACACACAGTAAGTCTATGGGAGGAAATGGGCAGGTGAATCCAGTCAACTTACGATTTTCACTTTTTTGAAGCACTAAATAAACATTTTGAAATACAATTTTTTTCAGGGCTTTATTTTTAGACCTATGCCACTTGGAGCATGAAGGATTCTATGTAGCTCACATTTTTTTAACTGTGGTAAATGTTAGCCAATGGCTTTAAGGGTAATAATTGGCCCTTATACAGCCAATCTATTAAGGATATGATTGAGGTTGTGATTGGGCTGGGGTCAGGGTTATGATTAGGGAAACATTTGTAAGAATAAACAACTGGGTTACTTTAGGGTGCCGGGTCTTGCTTAAAAAATGCAACTGACATAACTACATATACATGTATACAGACTTTTAAATGACATATGTTTGTATATCTTAGCATCATCCATGCATCATTCATTGGAGGAGATTGGACGTACAATCAATGCCCATCATATACTGCACAGGCTCATATTTACTTAAAATTTTACTAGTGCACTTACATTCTAGCCTATGCAAATTTTGATGTGGAGCGAATTCTCTTTATTGGATGATTTGGTTATTTTTCATAATGTTAAAAGTTTTCAAGATTTTCAGAAATTAAAGCCTAAATTTCAGGTCACACTACGACATTAAAATCACTATAGCTGTAGCCAGCTCAATATTAGATTTTGAAGATCAGTATATGAGTCTAGTAGTCTCTAATATTGTGTGGGATATACTGTTCATGGCTACTGTACTTTCATAATATATCTTACCCCTTACCCCTTCCCCCACCCCCACCCCTCTTTTGGACCCATTTGTTTATGTATGATGTCTACATTCCAGGGCAGGAAATAAAATTTCACTTTCTGTCGCTATTTTCAAGCCCAGTCTAGTGATTTTAGAATGTTATACATTGAACACTATGAGGAAAAGTGAGGGCTATTCAGTGATTTTAGGGGGCTATTTTGTTAATAGGGGTGGGGGAGCTAAATCCCCCGTCGCCCCAGTGTATTTCCTACGCCGCTACATTCTCTCTACTTATCAGCCTTTCAGCAATTGCTTTTAGTTCTAGTCAATCTGACCACCTTTATGCCCCCAAAAATAATTAGTCAGATCAAAATCACAACTTGGGTGTCTGGGTGGTTTTAATGCATGTGTGTTTCCACCACGAATGTGTCATCCATTATTCCTGAAGGGAATTTTACAGCCTGCTTCTTCATTCATTATGATTCACCACTAATATGAATAAATGATTGCCACTGATATTACAATCCATTTCTAGCCAATTCAGTTATTAATATTGACAAGTGGACAAATCCATTATTCATCATGACTGTAGTACCTGATACTGAATTATACCTCAGCAGAAAAATCAGACTCTGATCTTCTGCTGAGGTCTAATTCAGATAGCCTTAACACCTTATTAATGCTTTGGATGCTAAAATGTAAAATATCATCGAAAATCTCACGGGGTCCCCCCCCCCTCCCCAAGATTTTTCATTAATTAATTTTTAAAAAATGGAAAATATTCAGAATCTGTTATTGGTCTGATGTGACCTTTGGGCATAAAGCTTTCACATAAAAAAAAAATCGCCAAAACTAAACTTGTGCTTTAACCCTTAACATACCAAAGTCGCAAATATGCACCAATTAATACACATGAACTCCATAGAGTTTTATATCCTCTGGCATGTTAAGACTTAAAATAAACAATTTGGCTGAACCAATTCTACTTTACATTACGAAGCAATAAGCTCAGTAGGTTACCAAAAATGAATGCATATGGCTGAAACATGGGATTTTGTTGAATGAATACATGTATCAGTAGATCTTACTCCAGCTGGCGAATTGATCCTTCCAGTGCAATTTATATGCCTGTAATTCCCCGAAGAATCAGAAGATACTTTGCTCTGAACGCACTCCTTATACAACAGATGCACGATAGATATTGCGTATGGAAGATGAAGTGATTTTCAACAGGCATCAATTTGAGGGCGATGACATGATTGGGAGCACTTGAAAATGTCTCAAGAAGCAAATGGGTCGAAACATATTACACTATAAACAAAGGTGTCAATCCAGGCTGGAAGGATTTGTCTTGAGGAAAAATGATCATAATGGGCAAATCCATGAATTATTGGACAAATCACAAATTATATAAATTGCTCTATCTCAAATCATATTACATTTTAATGGTTTGAATGGGTGTGAATCATGAAGAAACAACGGGGGACATCATTTCTACTCTAAATTTTATGTCTTAATCAGCACCCTTTAAGAGAATCAGAACCATACATGAAATACCACATGTGGGACTAGTGTGAATAAATGTCAGTTTTATGAAAAACTATTATTTATTCTGCAGTTTTTTCCATGCCAACTGCCTCTTCTCATTGTTTTGAAAGTAATAAAGCCCCACATATGCATACTAAATCTGAAAAAGAATAAACGCAAATTTGTGTGGATGGACAAGGTGAAACGTAACTAACCATGTTTTTGATATAAAAATGAATAGATTTTTATCAATAAGTTAAATATCAAATGACTTATCAAGACACCAGAAATAGCATGAATACCATAGTTTGTTTCAGTTGAAAACAGGTTGACGAAACTTTGAGGACAAAGACTTGTAATTTTTTTTCATGTCCTCTTTTTGTAACGTAACTAACCATAATTAAAGTTCTTGTTATTACCCACTAAAACATGTCTCATGATTTTGCTGATATTGTGAAGTAGGTGCTAGTCTAGAGAACTGATAGTACCAAAACAGAAAAAAAAATATCAAAGCATATTCGTGTAAGAGCCAAGTGTTGAGTAAAGTTTGTCATAACGTGTAACGTAACTAATCATGGAATTGCCCATATGGGCAATTCCAGCGTAACGGACATTACATTCAGACAGTTTTTTGCAACTTTGGGGGCTTATTTCTAGAAATCATCATTATCATTCTGAACCTATTTGTGGTAATCTCACACAGGTCACCCTGAAATGTTAACAGTTTAAATTTGAATTAGTTTCTATTTATCATTTGGTAGTTTTCACGCATAATGCTTGCCGTTACGGACATTACATTTTTTGGACATGACTTTTCACCTACCAATGCATTTGTCAAAAATTTTGTGAGCTTAAGTATGAAGTGATGCCAAATTTCTTCTGAAATGGGTGCAGAGGACCTGTTTAAGTTGTAGGATGACAATTGGGTACAACAGATTCAGTATATCCCATACAGGACCATAAATGTTGCGTTACGGACATTACATTTTAAACGTTACGGACATTACACCTCAGACCACTTTTTTAGGTCCTTATATTTATACTTACAAGCATTTGATAACTAATGTAAAGCTAATATTAGTCATTTTTGGTCCTTTCTTAACTATAAACTACAATAAATTATTTCTGAAGTGCTGTTGACTGTGAAATAATGAGACTCAAAGATTGAGTGTTTTTCAAAAAAGATAACATTTTGCAAGAAAATGTTTTTTTGAAGAAAAGTATGTCTAAATATACTTCAAATGTATTCAAATACTGTACCACTCAAATTAAAGAGATTGATGAGTTTTATTGTTTGATACTAAATCTATTACTGTTGCACATATATTTTTTGAATTATTACAGATTTCATGATTTTGAGCCCGGGTAACATTTCTCGCGGAATTGCCCATATAGGAGTACTGAAATAAAATATAACCCTGACAGAAATTGAATCTATACAAAGCTGAACAATAAATTTGCCTGTCACAATAAATACTGATGGCAATTGGTTAAAACAAGAACAGTCAGACTGCGCGCAGCCGATGGGTATGCCTCCGCAGTCCGCACTCCCATCCAATGGATGCAATTTGAAAAGCTTCAAGTTACCATGCTAGCAAGAACAATGAGATGAATAAGCCCATATGTGACCTTTGACCAAGTTACAGTCAAATCCAATAAGCAGTTCTTAAATTATCGCGTCAATGGGCTCAATTCGGACATGAGGCCTTGTGACCTATTGACCTTTGACCTTTCAACTCCAAAATCGAATCAGTAAATTGGTGCCTTATATTAGATGCTTCTCCCAAGTTACATCAAAATGCAGTGCAGTCCTACTCAAGTTATCACAGTAATGAGCCCAAATCAGACATATTTAAGGCCCGGTGACCTTTGACCTTTCAACTCCAAAATCTAATCAGTTCATTGGTGCCTCATAATACATACTTCACCCACGTTACATGAAAATCCGACTGGCCGTTCTCAAGTTATTGCTGTAATGATCCCAAATCAGACATATTTTAGTCCCAGTGACCTTTGACCTTTCAGCTCCAAAATCTAATCAGTTCATTGGTGCCTCGACACACTTCACCCAAGTAACATGAAAATCCAAGTGGCCGTTTTCAAGTTATCGCGGTAACGAGCCCAAATCAGACATATTTTAGGCCCGGTCACCTTTGACCTTTGACCTTTCAGCTCCAAAATCTAATCAGTTCATTGGTGCCTCATAGTACATACTTGGTCCTTGTTACATCAAAATCCGATCGGGGGTTCTTAAGTTATCGTGGTAACGAGAACTGGTAACGGATGGATGCACAACCCCAAAACATGATGCCTCCGGCAACTTTGTTGAAGAGGCATAAAAAAATAAACATTTAAAAACTTTCACCACAGAAACCTCAAACAGTTTACGTCTTGTTAGAATTTCCAGTCATGCCATTTCCCTTTATATTTACACTGTTGTAACAAACATGTTTAAAAATGGAAATAAAATACATGCTACATAAAAATGCAGGACAGTACTAAAGGGAAACAGAAGAGCAATGTTTTGAGCAAACTTGGTAAAACTGTTTACCACATTGTTACTGAGTTTGTAAGGATCCACCCATTTTATGAAGCCTTACAGGGCGCTCGATCCTGTCAATTTTTATGGTGACGTATATATTTGATATGATTTATGAAATAAAACTGAATTTGAATTTGACATTCAACCCTTCTTATTAAAGATTCATTGATAATCATAGTCTATAGCCATTAAAGTCAAGAAATTTTCAAAGTACTTCTATACATCAAATTATGGAGTTGTAACACATTATTTCAATTCCTTTAGGGAACAACTTTCACGTACATGTAAGTGCATAATGTAATATCTTTTTTTTTATATAAAACATAAAACAAACATGCATATATTGTGTTAAAGATGATAACAACAAAGACACATTTCTCCCTTAAAAGATAGAATGAGAGAGAAAATCTACACTATACTATGCATACAGCACATATTCAATAAAATATGTTCAAGCACTATTGAACTACAATATACACAATAAAATTCTGTATTTTGAAGCAAATTTTTTTAAACAAAATTTGAAGAAAACAATTCTTACACCTTATGTTTTCTCAAATTAATGAAAGATATGGTATTGATAATAAATTAGTGGCACACATCAATATTTGCATCACATCATACATGTGCAGGCCTACCTAACATGTCTAATGGGACACACTCTGCATCGCACGCTCATGTATTGTATAGGAGATTTTGATTGAATTCTCTCCACATACATGCATGTTGTTTATGCACCGCTTAATACAACATGCTCAAAATAATTCGCACGCGCAGATGCGCCCACAAATCCCAAGCTGCCATGTTACGTTGGCCTAATTGGAGGGCAAATTGGATTGTCATTCAGAGTTCAGCACGCTTGTCAATTTGCGATACGCACATTTCGGCAAAAGCATTTCGAAGCAGCTACATGTAGCTCAGAGTCCCCGCCAATGCTAGGACAGACAAGAATGTAAATTACACACGCAAGTGGCCGGGAGCGAAGTAAAGATGTTGATTCTTCACTGAGGAGCAAGGACGTGAAAGCTATTGCTTGCAAGAGCGATTTTGCAACCTCCCTATTCACTCACAGTATATATTCTGATCTCAGAATCTTGACTATGTCTGAGATCTTCAAGAGACGTTAAGGCTTTGAGCCATGGCAACGTTGAACGGGCTCTAAGGTCACAGGAGAAAAAGTGACATAATGCTTCAGGTTTTATTTTTTACTGATTAAAAGAGGTGACCTCAAATGATTAATTAGCTGCTTTACAACCTGGCAGGGCTAAATAAAACAATTTAAACACAGCTAAAGCTACGTGTGTACATTAAAAACAAAACAAAAAATAAATAAATAGATATATATATATATATATAACATTTAACAATAAATAAACACAGTGTATACTGTAGGTAGCTACATGTATTGTGTAATATGTACAAGTTATCCAAATCTTTATCTTACTTTATTATTTAAAAAAAGCTCCAAGCTGATTATAATCTTTCTTCACTTCACAGATACTGTACTTGATAAATCACAGGTAAGGGGCACATCTTAAAGCATTAAACAGGGCTTGACACTAACACTTGCCCGCTTGCCCAGGGCAAGTAAAATTTCATGTCGGGCAAGTAAAAGATCAAAATATTAAATGTGAAAAGCAGTAAAATGTCTAAAAACCTTACAAAATGTGTGAAATTCTGTGTTCAGTTAGCTTAATACTATTTTTTTCCCTTATTTTGCCAATTTTACTTCATTTTCTGTGTTTGGTTTGGAAGCTTGGGTTCAAAACATCAACTGTGTGTCATGTGTCTACATGCAGTACACAGTAAGCCCTATACCTATCCAATTTCATGTGTCCTGGATGATGGCCTGTTTAAAATATAATTTGCAAGTGAATAAGATAAGTTAGTGTGGAGCCCTACATTAAATATTGCATGACTTTATTCACACTTTCTGAATAGCTTGCCTGAATTGCCTCTCTACTACAGTACACATACGGAATGCAAATTTGCAATTGACTATGAACAGGCCATACTAGTATTGCTATTTTGAAATAATTGTGTACTGTAAGTGAATGAAGTCTATTCTTACCATGTATCTTTGAGGACAAGAATGAGCATCTTTAATTTACAGAATAACAAATTTTAATCAATTTCATTGCAACTTAACAACTTAGCCAAATGGTGTTCTTTTCGTAAGAATTACTTCTCAATTGGAATTTGGAAGCAAAACATGTACATATGTGTGTCAGAACTACATGTATGGTGCGAACATTTAGTAATTTGTAGATTATCAGGGTTAACAAATTTCCATACACACAAATAGTAATGGAGAATTTCTGACCTTAAACTTAAACCTACAGTGTATAGTTTGTTTTGGTAATAAATTATACAGTGTACCATCAGTTTGGTAGTAAATTATACAATATACACATCTGTTCACTCTACAGAAACAACAAATTGTCTTAATTGTGTTTATTTTAGTAGAACTGAATTGCCTTTTTCAACTTCAAGGTTTATGCATCACTGTTTAAATAACTCTCCAACAAATACATGTACCTTTCCTTCTTGTGGAGCATTAGGTCAATTTAACAAATTAATACACGCGAATGACTACAGGCACCTCAATTAAACGTATCACTGGGTGGGAAGCAGCTATAGGCACGCACGTGTGCTGTGTACATTGTGGTTAACGTGCACCCCTAGATCGCGAAGCTGTTAATTGATTTTTAGCTGGGTGTTTGCAGAAAACACAAAAGTGGTGTTCTTCGTACGAACAGAGAAGACTCCGAATGCGTGTATACACACGCAAAACAAGATGTTAATTTTGTCAAAACATGACAGTCGATCCCCAGCTTCAGAGAATATTTACAAAGCATTCAGCATTATATGCATGCAGGATGACACTATTTCAACAAAATGCCGTGGACACAGTTCTATTGTACTCGCAAATGTAGATCTTCTTACTAGAGGTAACAGAGATGTGCTGTACAAAGAGTTGAATAATTTCATAAATTAAGGACTGGATAGAAAAAATACTAGCAAAGCAAATCACAGTCGTGAATTACTGAATCAAATCATCAAATGCTAGCTGCTTTAAGCACCCTTTTGGAGGTATAACAAAATGGAATAAATATTTAAGTGTATGACAGATGGACATGATGGAGTTATTTTACTGATTGATAACCTGTTACTAATTTACAGAATTTACTGTATAAACACACAAAAACGGCAACTTGATATTTTTATTATAATTTGTCAACTGCTACTTTACAGTGTCACACATTCAAAGTTGTTAAAATTAGTTATTGTTTTAGTATGCTATTTAGAGGTGAAGAAGTTAGCTATTTTAGTACCAAAATTATCAAATAGTATCACAAAAAGTCACCCATTAATGGACCAGGTGTATCCACATTCCACTGTGATCTTTAAAGCCCAATAGAATTGATTGATCTTGTATTTCAAATTATATCAAAATAACCATTATAAAATGTAGCTTAATTAATCCAGATTCTCATCACCTTTAATATTCAATTTAAAAAAATTAAATCTTGTAGAGTAATTGTATGTTTTCCACTAACATTTAATATTACAAATTGAAAATAAAAAGGAAGATATATAAACACTACACAAAAAGTAAGTTCCCCCTTGTTCAAAATACCATAACTTTTTTAATGAAATACGTTTTAGCAAAATAACTTGGCAGGAATATTTCCACACTCCTTGACTAACCTCTGTGTGAAAATAAGATTAATCTGTCAAACCATGCATGAGTGAGCATGAACTAAAGGCAAAAATGTCGCTTTTCAAAAGTCACAGGAGTCATCTCTTAGGCCAAAATAATGGTAAATAATGGTATTTTTTGCTTTATTTATAAAGTATGTTCACTGAACCCTGACATGGTTACAACCTCTTATGTCCATACAACGTGTAAAGATACACTTTGCTGAAAAATATCGGATTTCAAATTTTTCAATAAACTCAATGGATTTTACAATTTGAAAATTGAGGATGGATGGAAATTGTTAAATTGAGCCCACTGAAGCGTAAATATGCTAAAAGTGCCAAAAGAATTGTTAGTAGTGCCGTCGTCAAATAGAAATTTCTCTTTCGACATGTCACCTCAAATATGTAGTCGACAGACCAGCCTGTCGACTAAAAACAATGTGGTCAGATAAATCGGCATTGAATTCATACGACAGTCTTCCACACTTTACCTATTCATGTTTAAATACACCTGTATTGGCTACATACTACAGGGATAATTAGCCTGCCAGGGGCCCAATGATGACTGACATCGCTATTGAAAGCAGCTTGTGGAATGTTGAACTTTGGACTTTCAATATGCACTGGTCACTGCATGCCAGGGCTTGACCACATCGTCAATTTCCGGGAACCAAGATTCTTATGGTTAGATTACACTCAGAACAATGGTTCTCAGTTTCTATAAACTTCTTTGCAGGCGTGAGACAGAAAAAAAATGCTTGCTTTGAGAAGTGACTGCTGCCGAGATGACATTGTTAGGTCCTGATTTATTACTTTGATACCTGTGTGTTGTTGTCGGCGAGATAAAACAAATTTCTGTCGACATGATCATCTTTCAGTCAAAATACTGTTATCTCGACAAGCTTTTCGAACAGAAGGCTTGTCGACGACGCCACTAATTGTTAGGGGGTCAAACGATAGTGATTAACATAAATAACGCTTAATCATTCAACAGAAACAGAATTTGTCAAAATCCTGCATCACAAATCCCTACAAATGACCTATGTGACTTTTGAAAAGTGATATTTTTGCCTTTATTATGGGCTCACTCATGCATGACTTCACGGATCAATCACATTTTCACACAGAAGTTAGTCAATGAGTGCAGAAATACTCCTGCCAAATTATTCTGCTCAAAACCATTTTGTTAAAAAGTTATGGAATTTTCAAAAAGGGGGAACTTATTTTTCGTGTAGTGTATAGAATCCCTGGGAGAATAAATGGAGAAACACACAAACCCAGGTTCATAATTCATTACTTAATGCTCAGGTTGTGTCATATTTGAAATTACTCACATTGTAGATTTTGGGAATGGTATCTTCAAACGGACAAACACATTGGGGAAATGATAAAATCGTAAATCAAAAGTTGAGTTTCGTGTCAAATGACTGAAACATATACTAAAGCACACCAAGTACTTTGTATATACATGTATTCCAAAATATAGGTATCTGTTACCTTTTACTCTAATTAAATTGTGTATTTATGCTGGAGGTAGCAGAAAAGAAACCCACATACCAAATACAGGTGTTCAGTGTACATTACATGTATATTGCATAAATGATGAGAGTTTGTTTATGTCAAGAGTCTGGGTACTAGAGAATCTACACATACCAAACACAGGTGTTCACTGTTCAGTGTACATTGCAGGGTTGGAATTTTGTTTATGAGTAAAGGCAGAGAACATTCCAAACCCAGGTGTGTCTTGTTGATTGCATGATGACAGGTTTTTGTTTTTGTTTTGTTTTTGTTTTGCACGTACTAGGTGTTAAAAATGAAATAGGTTAGTTTTGATATGTAATAACACAAAAGCTATACACCAGCTAATACTGGCATAAGTTTGAGTTATACCTGAAGAGTGAACATTTTTGTTGGAGTTGGTTTCAATACGATATCAATAATCAGTTTTATGTAATTCATGCTCATTTAAAAAGTTAGCGTTCAGATCATTTTGCTCAAATTCCAACCCCCTTTACAAAATTGAGACTGTACAGAAGTCAAATGGTGTGTGTGAGAGTGTGTGCCTTCTCCACACACAATAGCAACATACAATGGCTGCACTAGTGAATAGTCTAGCAGTCGCTAGGCTACTAATGAATATTAATAAAGCATTTAGCTTGGACGTAATGAAACTGGTATACCAAAGTTTCCAACGTGTGCTATTCCAGCCATTGTCCATTGCTTGAATGCTATTGTGTGGGGACTAGGCACACACTCTCACACACACCATTTGATTTCTGTGCAGTCTAAATTTTGTACAGCGGACTGGATATTGAGCAAAATCTGAACTCTAACATTTTATTATAAGCATGAATTACATAAAACTGATTATTGATATCGAATTGAAACCACCTCCAACAAAAATGTTCACTCTTCAGCTTTAACTCATATTCATGCCAGTATTATCTGGTGTATAGTTTTTGTGTTATTACATATCAAATTTAACCAATTTTATTTTTAACACCTAGTATGACAAGCATACATGTAGCTGTTTGTCGTTCTTATTTGCATAATGATACGTCTATTTGAGCTCAGAGTCAGGAAAGAAAGAATAATGAAGGCTTTTACTTAATAATTTGTTTGTTGTGTTTTCATGCCCTTACCAGCTTATTCAAAACGCAACTCTTAAATCATTTTACATTTTCCAGTGTATTTGTCAACTGAAGACACCCCTTACAAAAAGAATTGGCACCAAAATAAAAAAGTGAGTAATTTTGAACGCGCGACGCAAAACCAGTGTTTAATACAAAGCCCATAAACAATACTAGGTGAATGTGTTATTTAGCTTAACTGTGGTATTTAAACTAAATCACTGGTTGTATTTGGGTAAAATACACTAGTAATAATGCCATCATAAAATCGCTAACGGGCAACATTATATTCAGTGCAACCTGATATACATAATTATTATCTAAATAGGGAGTTTCAAGCACTGTGATATTTACGTGTATCCCGCACGCAAAGGAATGCGCGTATACGCGCTGCGGTTAGACGAGGGGGTACATCGGAAAATGTCGTACAGTGAGGAAAAATGTTTTATGCATCCGGGAACTTTCGTTTTGTCATCAGTGTCTGACTGATGTGTGTGGCTAACTATTTGATCCAGTTTTCCATTTAAATAACGTATAAATGACCATGTTTTTAAAATGAATCACATTATATTGTTACTTCTGCTGTGCTTGCTTTGCTTAATTTACTAAATTAAGAGAACAGATGTGAATTCAAATGGATAAGGAAAATAACACTGTCTTTGTCTGACAAAAAATAAAATCATTGAGCTGTCATTGGCAGACTCGGTGATTTGTATAGGATTCTGAAGAATTTCTAGTTTGATATTTTTTAGAGGATTAATGATAATATTGGATGGCTTATTTTCGATGGACACAGAAAATATTGTACTCCTTGTGAAAATATCGGACTCGTTTGCGACTCGTCTGATATTTGTCACAAGTCGTACAATATTTTCTTGTGTCCACCTCAAAGCCATTCAATATTATGAAAATGTATTCTCCAAATCTAAGGAAGAAGTTCAAGGAAAAAACAAGACTAGCAATATTAGACACCAGCTCAATCAAACTACTGTATTCAAGGAATCCCTTTTATTTATTCTGCCCAATCTTCTGTCATTCTCAATCAACAGTCAATTTGAATGTAAGTGTACATTTACAATCAACTTAACTCCCCCTAAATGATGCGACACAACAAACGGTTTCGGTCATTTGCAAACACTCGATGCTAACTGGGCGGTCGATCTCCAATGGAGAATTCGTCAGCTGACCAAGATTTAATGACAGTCGAGTACCACTGAATATGGTGGGAGGTAATTTGCATGACACGAACATAAATCTGGCTTCCTGGTGCATGCATCAATCATGTTCTTCTTGATTTTCATTAACAACACGTCTGTACCGGCTGTGCTGTATATGCGGTCACTGTAGGCACTGGTACAGTGAGAACAGAACCGTCTGTGGCTATACACAAAATGTATCAACATTATGAAAATTATGTAAATTTCATCAGTAGGCCTACATTCTATATTTATTTTTGCTCAGTTGTACAAATAATTTATCTTTTCGAATAAAGACAGTCCAATAAAGTACAAATCTTACAACATATACAAAAAAAAAACATTATTATTACAATTCTACCGAAATGGAGGAAGTGAATAGTGTTGTTTATTACACCTTTTTTTCTTTTTGCATCACTTTGATAAGTTCATGAATTGTTAAAAATGGTTTGATTGGGCTATATCATCTACCACTGATGTTGAAGTGTTTACAATTAGCATTCCCATTACATGAAACTATTAGACTAATATATTTCTACAATTGAATGTATGAGATATTTCGTTTCTGGTAAATTTGAAAGGCATCATGCAATGCCATAGGTTGATTTCAATAAATTATACTGACAGTGAGACTCAGCATGTCACTGCAAAGTAAAAAAAAAAGTATAGTAAAATATTGTCAAAATTCAAATTGTTTTAATTTAGTCAGCAACACTAGTCAGCATGTAGCCTATGAGATACAAGAGAAGTTCAAAATTGAAAATGCTGTACAACTTAGGTGCACTTCATTTAATCAGCAGTCTGATCAGTGATCAGATCAAAATTAACCAAAATACACTGTACATGCATCTTTCTTATTTTTTGAAGTTTTAGTTATCTATTTACTTTTTTATTTTTTATTTTTATTTTATTTATTTATCTTTTTTATTATTTTATTTTTTATTTTTATTTTTTTTTATTTTTTTTTATTTTGTATTTTGTATTTTGTATTTGATTTTGATGATTGATGATTGATTGATTGATTGATTGATTGATTTGATTGATTGTGGATTGATTGAGATGATTGATTGATTGTTTTTATTTTTTTTTTGCGGGACGGGGGGGGGGGGACCTATAAAGTACTTTGTGAGATACCAGAAATAGTGCTCACCATTTATCTTGCAAGAGAATAGCATCATTAAGTTTTGTAAAATTGGCATAAATACAGGGCACTGTAATTTGTAAATATTGCAATGTAATTTATATGATTAGTCCCCTTAACGTACTAATTAATCACAGCATTGGTAGTCAAATACAATAACAAGAATCCTGAGGGACATGAAATCTTGAGGGAAATTAATTTTGCGTGATGCTACACAGGGTTATAATTGAACCATCCATCACTTGTTAATTGCTGACACATAGTCTTGTTTCCACACACTCATTTTTGTTGCTCTAAAATCAACAACTGTCACATGCCATCAAACCCAGCTTTACATGAGCTTAAAATTACAGAGAAATCGCAAGATACTTCAAGGGATAAAACTACTCTAGAATCAGGTACATGTACACTATTCAAGACTATTCTGTTATCTATTAAATTTCATAGTGAAATTTTAAACAATCACCATTTAGTAGGCCTACTCAAAGTGACAGACAAATTTGTGTTTTGTATGGGATAGATTTCTATCAAATTTCTATTAGGGCACCAAATTACATGAGCACTTGTTTCTTCATAAGTAAACAAATTTAAGACAAACCAGCCAGAAGATACATTCCAGCTGGTGTATACATCTGTATCAACCAGTTTGGTCCTTGAGGCATGTTTTGATCCCAGGGGGGCCAGTGTCAATCCCCCTTTATGATACCCAGGCTCAGCCTGAATTTAAAGACACTAATAAATATCTTTCATATTAATAATGTCACCCATGGAACAAATGTTCAATTTGTGCACAATTTGTAAATGAAGTGTGGAAGCTAGACTAACTGTCATTCATTCTGATGTCTTGGCCAATATCTGGCATTGGTATTAGCTGATCTCAGCTTGCTCTATGCAGCTTGCTTGTTTGAATAGGAGAGGAGAATAGCAGGATGCAAGAATACCTGTAATGGCTGAGGAGGTCAGATATTGATCTAGATATGTTTCCTGTCTTAAAGGCAAGGAATCTCATTTGCACTCCTCCCTGCAACACAGGAAAATATCACTTTCCCTTAGGCTATTGATGAAGGATATATTTGAAGATCAGTGATTACCAGTGTAGGAATAACCCAGGGTGATGGGCGATTTAGCCCTTGGCAAAGCCCAAATCACCCCCTAAAATTCCCAAAACCCAATTCTTTGGGGCGACCATTTCTTTCAGAATCGCCCTCATATTTGCTACGAAAAATTTCACATTTATTTCTTATTATGGCATTTAAAACAAAAATGAATTAAATGGTTGCTATTATGGATGAAGCACAGACTAAAACATCAGCAATCTTTCACTGCAGTCTTCAAATTCTAATGTGCACCAAAAAAGTAGCCTCAGTGGTAGCAAAATAGCCCCCCCCCCCCCCAAATTAAACAATAGCCCCAAGGCTCTTCTAAAAATCGCCCTTTAAAAATAAAAAAATAATTCCTACCCTGGTAATTACCAAGAATTTGAAGAAAAAAAATGTTGGTCTTTATATGAAACAATAAGTAAAATCAAAGTCTAACAGTCACTATTAATCCACTAAAAATGTATTTCTAGCTCCTATACTCTGCTAAAGGTTCTCAGATGGTATTTTCTCAGTGAAATGTTAACCTGTTGGAGACGATTTGATTTCACTATAACACACATTTTCCATAGACTCCAACACATGTTAACTCATACTTTAGTCTCAAACACGTTAAATGTTAATTTTCAGACATGCAAAAGAGATGCTCTGCCTTTAAGACTGGGAGCATTTCAAAGGGTCTGAAGAGCCAAATAGATTTGTCTTGAATCAGAAGAGTGTTCTAGTGGCAAAATACTGGTAATTAAAATAGAGTTCTAGAGAGTATTATTTGGGTTATTTTCAAAACCAGTTAACCTACCTTAAAATTGGGTGGTTTTAGTAAAAAGACACAAATTAACAATGATCACAGTTTTAAAATGCGAGCTACGTAATCCTCCATGATCTAGATGTCTGTGATAAGGTCTGAAAATGAAGTCCTGAAAAAAATTGTATTTCAAAAAGTCTTTTATTTAGTGCTTAAAAAAAGGAAAAATCTATGCGAACCCAAGTTATTCACCTTGCCCATTTCCTCCCATAAACTACTGTGTGTAGATCTACGCTATTTTCTACTACACTGCAGTAATAATTCAAAGGTGGTATTCTATTCATGCATATCTTTTTTAGTTCTATGATGTTTATTTATCCATTTAAGCACTTCTATGTAGCTCAGATATCAAAGATTAATTTGTTTGGAATGGAAGCTCCACAGTGTTAACTTGTACATACACTGTATGTATCTTTAACCTGAATTTAAGCACATATTTGAGGGGCTTTTTTTTGAAAAAAAAATATCTCGCTATTCCCTGAAAAAAAATATGCCAACATGCTTGTGTTCATTGTAAAGCATTATGTTTGCTCTATACTACAAGCACTGCTTATTGGTCAAATATTTAGGTGACAGTGAGTGAAATTATTTGAAGTCTGTCAACATACCATGTATATGTACTGTACCAACAACTCCTCACCAAATAGATCTGTTTCTGCAGTAAAATTATGTTAGCATTATAACCTAACAAAAAGTAACAAGTCAAAATGATTTCATAGTCAATTAGCAGTCAATTAAAGGTATTGGCTAACATTAACCACAGTTAAAAAAATCTGAGCCACATGATTCCCCATGCTACCATTGTCTTTGATGAGGTCTAAAAATGAGGCCCTGAAAAAAATGTATTTCAAAATGATTATTTAGTGCTTTAAAAAAGTGAAAATTGTAAGTTGACCACATTCACTTGCCCATTTCCTCCCATAGACTTACTGTGTGTACACCTAGGCTATTAAAACTCGCCCCGAGTTTTAATTGTTTATTCATGCATAACTCGCCATAGGCAGTGTAACTTTCCGAACTTTTGTATTCTAGGGTGTTTATTTGTCCATACGAACACTAATATGTAGCTCAGATATCAAATTTTGACAATTTTTTAAATTGAAGCTCCACAATGTTAGCCTATCACTTTAACTTTTTGATACAGCACTGCAGGCAAATATTTAAGAAGCATTGTAATATCTGACAGTATCCTTGTCTCACAAGACTGAGAACTTTTCCAGCAGCAGCCTTGAATAGTGTACAATGCCCTTCAGCGGGATTTTCATTTCTGATGTACACAATAAAGACTGCTTCCAAACCTATGATTCCCTTTAAAGGTTAGTGACATCATTGGGAACACTTGAAAATGCCTCAAGAACCAAATGAGTTGAAATATATACCAACCATACAGTAGCAGGAGTGGATCTCCCACCTGGGAGGATTTGTCTGTAATTTGTTTACTTAAGGAGAATCAAGCATAAACATAGGAGTATCTTAATTTTATCCGGGATGATAAAAATAAGCCCCATAGAGAGCCACACACAGCAGGTTCCCGTGCTACTAGTGATATTGACATTGTTTATTTTAGAATGGGTCAACATTTGGCTACAAGATTTTCACAGGAGAATTCTTGCATAGTTTACTTGATTCTAGAGTAGTTTCAGCCTAAGTTGAGGACTACCCCCAATCATGTCATTTACCTTTAAGTTCACCAATGCACATATCTCACAACCTAGCTATATCCAAGCTGACAATTATGCAGACAAGGTCAAGCAAAATTGTAATGAAATTGGAATTGGAATTGTTCAGATGATATTTGTCTAGATTCCCTTCCCAGTTTCCTTTCACTCAAGCTTTTAGCTAGATGAACCGGTGTGATGGTGCTGATGATGTGAATCGGAAAGTGAGTATCCATAAGTATGATGATCTGGTCACATTGTTTACTTCCTACCATGTTATTACCATGGTACATTTTTATACTGGTTTTTGACCTTGGTGTATATACCAAAAAGTCACAAACAATTATAACACTAGTAAAAACAGTACATGAAGCTGTTCAAAGAGAGTTCACATCTTCATCAGATCGTGGTATCTAAGATGAAGAAACTACATCACTGATCAATTAACTCCTTAAATGCCAAGTACATTGTTATCACGCATCCAATGCAGTGTCAGTGTCATATTTTCATGCATCTGTTGCAGTTCCAGTGTCATGTTTTCAAGCAGCTGCATATTTTTATAATCTCCAAGTATACTTCTGGCACAGGGGGATAAATGGGCTGGGACATATCAATTTCTAACAACAGAAGACATCTTCTTTTACGCAGAGAAATACAAGGTTATAATACGCACTGGTCATGCACTAGTGATCTCTCGTCACGCTGTACATGTAGGAGCATGTCTATTGTTTGCATTCACACTCGAACGCATAATAATAAAGACATGCGTGGATTTCTCAGTGAGAAAAAATCGTATCTGTGATTGTTTTTGCCAATTCCGCGGGCCTTCTCCTAGCCAATAAAATTTGATTTTTACATTTTTAGAATCCTCAGACTTCCCACTACAAATCCTCATCATCAATATATTTATCTCGCGCTTTCATTTTATGAAGTGGCAAAGACAGAAAAAATGAGAAAAACAGGGATCTTCCACAAGATTTTTACCAAGAAGGAAGTCTTTAGACTCAATTCTGTGGGTCATAATGTTGACTTTGGTCACATATTTTGATCTAACCTTAAAGAGAAATCTTTGATTATCATAAATCTCGTGTCAATAGTATATCAAGCTTGTACATGTAGATTTGTTACAATGGCAAAAAATGTGCCAAAAATTATGGTTTTAGTTTCAATTTACCATTGTGTTGCAAACTCTCGACCATGAAGAAAGTAAAAGATCGCTTAGAAATTGATATTATAGCACAGTAACATGCTGTGGCCTCAGGATGGGGCACATTAAGGATAAAAGCCATGGGCTAATATTCACCACAGTTTAAAAAAAAATGTGAGCTACATAATCCTCCACACTCCAAGTGTCTTTGATAAGGTCTAAAAATGAAGCCTTGAAAAAACTTATATTTCAAAATGATGATTTAGTGCTTTTAAAAAAGCGAAAAAAATCTACAAACATTCAAATTGACCGGATTCACCTGCCCATTTCCTCCCATAGACTAATACTGTGTGCAGGCCTATTTTATCTCCCACCGGAGTAAAATTGTTTATTCATGCCATAGCCTTGCATTGGCAGCATAACTTTCAAACTTTTGTATTCTAGCGGTGTTTATTTGCATTTGAACACTACTAATGTAGCTCAGACGTCAAAGTTTGACCATTTTTTAAATTCAAGCTCCACAATGTACTTTAACTCGCAAAATTTGCAGATGCACATACATGCATTTGTGAAGTAAAAAAAAAATCATCGCACACTTCCTGTACATATACAGCAGTGTGTTTGTATATGTTGCGTGGTCAAAATGTAGTATAATTTCGCAGATTTATCTATAGTACCACAAAGAATCAATACAGTACTTGTCAACAGGTTGAGGACACCGCCACTCCCCCCCCCCTTTTTGTCTCCCAAATTCTTTACTTTTGAAAGTGTGGGGAAAGGGGCAGCTTCTGGGGATCAGAAAAATCCTGATAGGAACAAATTTGGTACATAGAAAATCATATTTGTGACCATGCATCACAAAACCAACAAAAAGTAGCCAAAGATGATTTTTCAGTTAACATCAGATTCTGATGGAGGAGTCTCTCAGCTTTAAAATGATATATAATTTGTCAAAAATGGATGTTCCTAACCCTTTAAAATAAGAGAGAGAATGTTTAACCCGTTCAGATGTTACTTTTGAGAAAAACGGCTTTGAAGTTAAGGGGTCCATTCTATCATCTCTACAGGCAGCACAAAGCGCGGGGGAACAAAAAGGTGATTTAAAACTCCATGGCAATTACTATGAAGGGATTATCAGAATACCACCAAACTTAGCAGGCATATAGATTAGGTCCTCTTCGTTATTGGTGATCCGCGTAACCGCGGATCACCATAGATTTCGTCAGAATTTTTTTCTTCTTCTTTATTCCTGTTTCTTTCTGATCACTTTTTGTTCCGTCGATAACTCAAGAACGATAGTGTCAATAATCCTGTAACTTAACATACTTATGTCTCATGTTAATACCTAGGCATGGTAACCCGGTCAATGTGATAGAGCATCTGTGACATCATTTATGACGTCAAAAGCCAAAAGTTAGACTTAACCTACATTTGCGATATCTCAAGCCGGCGGAGGACTAAAATAACCAAATTTTGGTAAAAAGGTCAAGCTGAGGTCACGACGCAACTTTTTGGACCATACCTCGCGTACGTGCGCGTCACGACGGGCGCGTAAAATGCAAAAATGCTCCAAATCACTTCTTATTGACAGATGTATACATTTCAGGTCATTTCGAGCATTTTCATGCGCGCGCGTACGCGCGCGTTTTTTCGCGGGCACCCCCCTTCCCGACCGAATAACGTCGTTTTTTCGACGGATTGGGATTTCTGACTGAATTCTACATCAATTAGAA
>JZLH01S0004005.1:12548-30131 GCA_001188425.1 Eucidaris tribuloides | reverse complement strand
TCAAAGCCAAAAAGCGTAACAAATGGTTTTTCACTTTAATTTTTTTAAAGTGATGGTACTCAGAGGAATAGGTTTGTTTAATGTATCATTTGAAAGAGCATAAGTCAAAGTTTATTGTGAACATATTTCTACAATCATACGCCCCATTGCTTCCGCACAATAAGCCTTTGTTTTCGGGTTCTTTTTTTTCTGGGACGCACTGTATACGTATAAAACGACTCGGGGGGGGGGTGGGGAGTGATGAGGAATTCTACTTCTTGGGTTTTTGGTCACAATCATATCAGCAAGACAATGTCAATATATATCTCATCCACCCCAACTAATATCTGTTGTCGGTGGTACATTTGCATCTGGTTTTAGTTTAGAAACTAAGTTTTAAAATGTTGACTAAATACGCTGGACAGTCTGCGTAAAATGAAGCATTCAGATCCACAGCTGAATGCAGAACTTTCTTGTATGCTTTAAAGGCGTTCATCCGAATTCGGTGAGTCGCAATTTCTTCCGTTCTGAGAAATTGTAAGATCCAAAATTCTACAGGTAGTCATGTTCCTTATGTATTTTCGTTCAATATTCGTGGAGATTTGTAACTAACAGAATTTTCTGCAGGATTTGACCTAACTAGACACCAAAACTAGTGTTGCCACCTGCACTAATTCATTTTAGGATCGCCATCTTGGCTTTCAAAATGACCTCCGTTTTACACCTGTTTCAGTTAATATCCTACTTAATAAATGCGATATTGCGTTGATTTATAAGGATATGTCCACAGAGATATTGGTACAAACTTAAGTAAGATAACTTGCCATAGCAGTCAGTGTTGATATGTCCGCCATATTGGATTACAAGATGGCTGCCACTAAAAACTAATTATATGTTTGCAATATTCATCGGTATGGATTAGCAGAATGATGTACACAGGGTGATTTATTATATTAAAGAGAAGCATACACCATTGGCGGATCCAGGGGTCCAAGACACCCCCCCCCCCCTTACTCTTGATCGGCCTCAAACTGTGAAGAGCGGTATTAGTCCCCATATTTAAAAAAAAAAAAAAAAAAACAGATGGCCTTTCCTGTTTCAAACTGCCCACATATTGAACTGGATCTCTCCTCTTGAAAAACCTGGGACCTGTCACCAGATACTATACGTAATGCAAGTTTTAGTGAAGAAAGACATGATGTACATTGATAGAATACAGCTACTTTTAAGGTGAAATATTTGTAGGTAACACTTTTGATTGCTCTCTATCTTTGCATCTTTTTACATTTAATGCTTGACTATTACAGTTAATCTAACGGATACAAACATCCATTTCTAACAAACATGTTGCCGAAAACCATCGATTTGATATACCAAGAGTGTTTTTTGTCATCCGATGGTACAATGCTTACAAGTCTGAATTGGAGACTAAATTGATTTTGTGAATTTCATAGCTCTTTTCAGAAATAATCCAAATCAGAAACTACTGCTGATCTTGGTTACAGCCTCTATATACACACTGATACGGTAACGAGTTCATTGCTTAATTGTATAGTTGCACTGTTAACAGTCAGTAATTGATTTCTATGAACATTAACTTCGAAGGACGTTGCAAGTATATCCCAAATTAGAGAATAACTCATTATGAAAAACTTGATCAGCGATGATACACTTAACGAAACATGTCTGAATTCATGCATTTTTGTCGCAAAGTAAGACCAGTATCTTTTATTCAATATACAATGATGATATCTCTTAACACTCTAGGTACTGGAATCTTCGTCTTTTCTGTAGATAACTATGTGCTTGTAAGTACTTGCAGTTGGCATGGAGCCTAATGGTACAGCATTATGATGACAACAAGCAAAGGCATTTCCTGAAATGTTTTCAGCGGCATAGACCATGAATGTCAATGTGTTCGTGGCAGTTGGCTGTACTCCCCGAAAGAACATACACGGTTGTTGTTTTTTTTCCCTGCAAACACATCTTGTAAAATCATCAGACTGCCACAAGCAGTAGGAAAAGCAATCCGTATCTCCCCCTGCTTCCCCTTCCTTGCTCATGTTCAACCTGCCCTTTTGAACCCAACATTCGCCTCTGATTAAATCTCTGCCTGTCAATTTCACAATTTCAGCCTTGATTTCGCCACTCTAGTCAGGGGTAATTTCATAATGCCGAACGCCATTTGTTGCTGCTTAAAGACACTATAACACTGTGGAAGCCCTATTTAAAAAATTGTTAAACTTTGCTATCTGACATATCTGACAGTGTTTGAATGGACAAATAAACACCCTAGAACACAAAATTTTGGGTAGTTATGCTGTCAACAGTAAAATATGTACAGATAGAAATCGGCACATGAATTATTTTCAGCTGATACAAAATTCTGCCACACAGTACTCTATGGGGGGAACTGGAATGGTTGCTCAATGATTTTCACTTTTTAAAAACACTTGGTGATCGTTCTGAACCGATTTTTTTTTTCAGGGCTTCATTTTTTAGACCTTATCAGAAACACTGGTAGCATGGAGAATCATGTAGCTCAGATTTTTTAAACTGGAAACATTGTTATTCGATGCCTTTAATTAATGACTGTAATTCCACTTGTTGTAATTTATATCATGACAGCTAGGAGCCTGTTCATCTTCTATCTGTACTTAGAAGTCATTTGATTTCGTGAACTTTTTTGTCGTCTACTGTAGCCGTCTTTAGGTATACTGCTAGTGTCAATATCTTATGTTGACTCACCACTCACCCCGCCGCGGTTGACGCAATAGCAAGATATTGACGTTGCATTTCCCGCAGTGGGTTAAAGGCAGGGCATTTGCATGCCTAAAAATTAAAAATACAATGCCATTTAGAAGACAATGCCATCTGGGAACCTTTAGCAAAATATAGGAGCTAGAAATTCAGTTTCAGTGGAATTCTAGAGACCGTTAGTCCTTGATTTGAATTTTTTCTCGCGAGAGAAAAATTCCTACCATAGAACGTACACTAAACGGCTATTGTTTTTCGTTCGCATTTTTCAAATTCAAGGAAATTACTAACCCCAAGATTTCACAGACATGCCCTTCATCAAGAGCCTAAGGGCATGGGTTATCTTTCCCTGGTCTGCGGAGATGTTTACAAATGAGATCCACTGCCTTTAACCAAGAAGAATTTCGCCAGTATAAGGTTCTCCGCCGCTGTTGGCCGTAAATTAATACAGGGGAACCTCGTTGCAACGAGAACCAAAAGACCATGACAATTACCTTGTTATATCAGGTTCCTCACTATATCAGGGTTCAAAAACAAAGAAATGTAAAGAGTTGGGACCTGAAAAATCACCTTGTTATAAGAGTATTTTATTATGTCCAACCTCTATAATCATAATGGGGTTCCACTGGATTTCCATTGCGGTCCCAGTGTTGCGTGGAATGCAAGGTAAAAATAACACTGGGTAACAATGCAAAGTTTTGTAACGGGCAATTTGATTGGTCATGACTGTTTCCATGACAACAAAACAACCATTAGACTGACCGTTGCCTTGTGTGTTTTTTTTTATTATACATTAATGATCTACCAAGCTCAACTGACTATTTTCAGTTCAGACTTTTCGCTGACGATTCAATCATTTTTCATACTTTCCATAAACGTACAAAAGAAATTGATATGAATGAGGTAAATGGAAAATTGAAGGACGTACAAAAATGGTGTATTGTAAATAAATCAAATATAAATTTGAAGAAAACAAATTATATCATTATTAAAGGACCGAGACAGCCCATTGCAATTAAAGGTGTATTAACAGTATAAAAGAGTACATGTAGCATCTTTCGTAGAAATTCAAATTGATGAAACCTTGATGTGGAAGGATCAAATTCAACGTATTAATAAATGCATTAGGTGCAAAATTGGTTTGCTTTTTAAGTTAAGATACTATATTCCAAGACATGTTCTCATGCTTTTATATCAATTCTTTATACACTCACATATACTTTATGAAATTGAAGTTTTGGGGAAGTAGCTACAAAAGCCACGTAAATTGTATATTTTTGGCGCAGAAAATGGCCATGAGAGCAACTACATTTTCCCCACTTAGAACATGTTCTGAGCCATTATTCACCAGTCTAAGAGTATTAGATGTTTTTGATCTGCGTAAACTTGCAGTATCAACTTTTGTATATGATTTACACATGGGACATTTACCGCATTCTTTAACACGTTATTATGAGATGATGAATCATGCATACAGGACTAGAGGCAAAGAACATTCCATGCTTAGACTCCCGCAATGTAAAACGACACAATGGTACATTTTCTATTTCTTTTGTTGGAACGAAGTTCTGGAATAGTTTGACCCAAAATATTCGAGAAGAAAGAACAAGGTTTTCATTTCGAAAAAATCTCAAAAATCATTTGTTAAATAAAGTTTAGTGATTAAGAATACTTACATGTATGTTTATTATAATCTACATTGAAAGAATAAATACTTTAGAAGGGTACTTTGTAATGACAGCCATTGTCATATAAGATGATGGGAGAACCATTCACGACTAACACTGTGCAACTTTGGTTTGCTCCTTTAAACCACATCCTCATTTTTTTTCAGAACCTTGCCCATTACATAATGTCATACATACTATCAATCGATTTGTCGTTCATTTTACACACATGCATAACGACACTTGTATCAACCATACACTACAATTGTTAATCTTATTAAATTGAATAATAGTATGTAGTGTAAATACCTTACAATCATGTATTGCTTAACTGATCATGTGTGTCAATACAATTTGCCTGCTTAATGTAATCGAATACAATCTTCATTTAACATATTCTACATACATTTCATGTTATTCATGTCATAATGAAATAGTGTTAATCCGGATTCAACCACCTCAACCAATCGCTTCACTGCCCGCACCGAACGGTTCCGAAGCATTATAGACGAACTTTTTCTGTTTTCTCTCTTATATGCTACAACAGCTTGCTACACTAAACATTGACGGTATCCGATGTTCCTGAGAACATGCTAAAACTCAGCACAGAATGACAGAATACGATGTGTTACATACCATAAACCGCGAACCGGCACACATAATGCCATACAACGAACGCTAAAGAAATGGGACTCCGTAGCATGGACCTCTGAGCCAGCAAAATCCTTTGTCGTGAGTGTCTTGATAACGTCTTAACAAATGAATCCCGAATTTTTCAAAAGGGGAATGAAACCCCAGAACAATCTTTTTCGCATTTCGAAGAATACGATAACAAATCAAGAGAAAGAAAAGGTGACAAGTCTTGAACCAAATCTGACGAACCATTCAGAGACGTATGAAATGTTCAAATTTACATAACCTTATGTATGGAGAATCTAAATGACAACACTAAATTCACCAACTTTTGAGAACGAAAGTGGAGAACTCTCCCATTGTTTGTACACAAATTCACAACTACCGTTTCTCTGAAATGTTAGATGAAGTAATCAAATTCTTCCAGAAAACAGTACACATCAATTTTGCTGGACATACTGTACAACAACCAAAGGCCACTCAATATTTCATAAAAAATCAGAATAAGTGAAATTTCTAAACAAAGCAATGGGATTCTCCACACTTTCGTCTCAACAAGTGGTAGAGTGTCATTTAAAATCTCCAATAACCACATTAAATGAACTTTGAACATTCATACAACTTGAACAGTCAACCAAATTGCCAAAACGTTCACCGTGTATTCTAATCTTTCTTATCTCTGCAGTACAGGAAATGTCCGTTCATTCGCGAAACGACATAAAATGACGTGAGATAGCGAATAAACGAGGATTCACGCGATGTACGTGTGACAACTGTAGCAACTGTACTTTGCTACTCTCTCGTCATTGATACCATAGATGCACAATGTTCCGTTCAATATAAATCTTTGAAAGAAATAAAGCCCTGGAATACCAGCTTTGCCGTTACCATTTAACACCAATAGAAATGTGATATATCACACAGGGACTCGCATAATAGCAGCGGGCAATAACGCAGTCAATTAGTATATGTAGCTCAGATATCAAAGTTTAACAATTTGTTTTAAATTGAACATTCACAATGTAGAATTGTATCCGTAATCAAAACTTTGAAATCCAGGATCTATTGAACGCATTATCTTTTAGTGCTGTGTCTGATTTTAAGAGAAAATTTCGTTAAACCATGAAGATTTTGAGTCGAGAAGAAATCTCGAATGATTCGTCAAAAACTTCAAAGTTAGTTTTTTTTTCATGTTGACAGATACGTTTGATGCGCTTATTTGCGTTGGTACATTTACACCAGGACATTTGAACCAATCCAATTTTCCAGAGTTTATTCGAGTCGTGAAGCCAGGTAAGAACATTTAATTCTTTCAATATCTGAGATTTAAGGGTTCTATTTCAACTGAGAAATGTCTGGGTATGAATGCCTTTTGAGTCCAGTACGCCCAGAAGAATAGTTTCACTTTTGAAAAGCAACATCTCCTGCAGTATCTTCGTTTATGAATTTAAGGTCAGGTCAATAAGTCTGTATCAAAATACCCAACAAAGTAGGCGAAATATCAAGACATAATACTTAAAGCCACAGGCTAACATTGACCACAAAAAAATATAAGCTACATAATCTTTCATGCTCCAAGTGTCTTTGATAAGGTCTGAAAATGAAGCCCTGAAAAATTATATTTCAAAATGATTATTTAGTGCTTTAAAAAAAGTGGAAATCGTACTTTGACCTGATTCACTTGCCCATTTCTTCCCATAGACTTACTGTGTGTAGATCTAGGCTATTTTGTACTCGGCCCGAGTACCAATTGTTTATTCGCTTATATCTTGCCAGTGGCAACATAAATTTCCTAACTTTTGTATTCTAGGGTATTTTTTGGTTCATTCCAACAATGTAGCTCAGATACCAAAATTTGACATTTTTTTATTTGAAGCTCCACAATGTTAGCCTGTGTTTTTAACCAAATACATGTCATTAGGAGCAAAGTAAATTAAGGGTGGTAAGAGGGTCGCATTCAGTAGAGGAGATTAATGTAATCAGTGTGGGACGGGGGGGGGGAGACGAAAACACCAAAGGCGAAATAATAATACCTTTGTGGGAAAAACGCTCCGAGGATATATTGAAAATAGAGCAATTCGGCACCCCGTCCAATTCCAAAATTGAAATGCATCATTCACGTAAGTATTCAATCTGACTTAAAATCTTTACCATGGTAGTGATCTGACATGAGATACAAGGTCATGTGACCTTGAACCTTTCAACTCCAAAATCTAATCAGTTCATCATAACCTCACAAAATATGCACATCATTGACCCACGTTACATCATCTTCCGATCAAATCCTTCCAGCCAGGAAATGAACTCCTGCTGGTGTAGCCCAAATCAGACATGTTTTAGGCCCTGTGATCTTTGACCTTTGACCTTTCAACCCCCAAATCTAATTAGTTCATTTTTGCCTCATAGCACATTCTTGGTCCTAGTTACATCAAAATCCGATCAGCCGGTCTTAAGTTATCGTGGTAATGAGAACTTGTAACGGACGGACGGACAACCCGAAAATATTAAAAAGTGGAGGGTGTGTATTTGCAATGCCCTCCCTCCACAATGATAAGATTTGATAACATGTTTCAAACTTTGAATAGATTTACAGATGATACCTATCAAAAATGCTAAATGAAAGAAAAATTAATATCAAGCTTTAAAAATCGAGGGGGACGATCGAGGGGGAAATTCACGGCCACCGCCCCCCCCCACCCTCCCTCCCTGGGATCGCTGCCCGTGGTCGCATGGATTTTCTTAGTACAAAATCTATTTTTTACAGTAATGCAAAACTACTCAAGATCATAAACACATAAAATCAATTAACTTTAATCAGAAAAAGTAAAAAAAAAATGAGACATGAATTTGAGCTGAAAACATAATTTGCATTGAAATTACACACCTGATTTCACGTTTTTGAGCTGTTTTTGGTGTGACATGCAAGTACGAAATATTGCATAACTTTTGAACCGTGTGTATGGATGTCGCTAATATGGTTTCAAGATACACCAAGGCGACTGCTTCGGGCGTTGCGGACATAACGCGCCTAACGTCTAGGGGGTGGATTCCACCCCCGGTCCTTTTAGGGTTAAAACATTCAACATTCCCAGTAGCCGCTTATTCAAATACGCTAGGCTTCTATTGATAAATTTGTGGGTATATTCGTTTCTGAACCACACATGATTTTGATCATTCGTTTCTGACCCCTACCCCCACGATATGACTCATTACGCCACTGCTTAAACCCATAGATCTCCCTGGGAATACCATGAAAATGTCCCGTTTCTTTCTTTTACAGGTGGCTTCATAGTAATTGCGATGAGAGAGAACTACATTTACACGGCGAAGGAATTTCGGGGTGGTCAGTTGGACGGTGCCATTATAAAACACGTGGAAGATGGAAATTGGTATTATCTTTGTAGAGATAGAGTGTCTAACTGGGTAGGAGAATTTACTGGAACTTTGTTTGCTTTTCAGGTTTGCGCTAAAACATAGAACCGAATATGTTAGCAGGATGTCAGAAAGAAAACAAAACAGATTTTCAAGTAATGCTCGTAGTAATAAACTCCAACTACCTATTTATTACAGAGTTATTATTCGTCTATTTTAAAATCTATTTCATACATTTTATCTAAGTTCTGTTACGTAATGTGTACTGGACTTAGGCAACATCTCTTTACCTTATTTTATCTTGTAATGATATGCATCGTTATTGTCTACTGTTCTTACATCTAAGAAGTAAGAAACCATCCGAGAATAATGTGTACCGTATACTACTTAATACTAGGTGTTAAAAATAATATTTGTTAATTTTGAAAATTAATAACACAAAAACTGTACAACAGATTATACTGGCATTGAGTATAGTTACAGCAGAATAGTGAACATTTTTGTTTGAGGTGGTTTGAACATAATATCAATAATCAGTTTAATGTAATTCATGCTTGTTTAAAAAGTTAGGGTTCAGATTTTGCTTAATATCCAACCCCCTGTACAAAATTGAAACTGTACAGAAATCAAATGGTGTGTGTGAGAGTGTGTGTTTAGTCCCCACACAATAGCAATAGACAATGGCGGTGAACAGCGCACGGTAGAAACATTGGTATGCCAATCTCCAAGTGTCTTTGATAAGGTCTGAAAATGAAGCCCTGAAAAATTGTATTTCAAAATGATTATTTAGTGCTTTAAAAAAAGTGAAAATCGTACTTTGACCTGATTCACTTGCCCATTTCTTCCCATAGACTTACTGTGTGTAGATCTAGGCTATTTTGTACTCGGCCCGAGTACCAATTGTTTATTCGCTTATATCTTGCCAGTGGCAACATAAATTTCCTAACTTTTGTATTCTAGGGTATTTTTTGGTTCATTCCAACAATGTAGCTCAGATACCAAAATTTGACATTTTTTTATTTGAAGCTCCACAATGTTAGCCTGTGTTTTTAACCAAATACATGTCATTAGGAGCAAAGTAAATTAAGGGTGGTAAGAGGGTCGCATTCAGTAGAGGAGATTAATGTAATCAGTGTGGGACGGGGGGGGGGAGACGAAAACACCAAAGGCGAAATAATAATACCTTTGTGGGAAAAACGCTCCGAGGATATATTGAAAACTAGAGCAATTCGGCACCCCGTCCAATTCCAAAATTGAAATGCATCATTCACGTAAGTATTCAATCTGACTTAAAATCTTTACCATGGTAGTGATCTGACATGAGATACAAGGTCATGTGACCTTGAACCTTTCAACTCCAATATCTAATCAGTTCATCATAACCTCACAAAATATGCACATCATTGACCCAAGTTACATCATCTTCCGATCAAATCCTTCCAGCCAGGAAATGAACTCCTGCTGGTGTAGCCCAAATCAGACATGTTTTAGGCCCTGTGATCTTTGACCTTTGACCTTTCAACCCCCAAATCTAATTAGTTCATTTTGCCTCATAGCACATTCTTGGTCCTAGTTACATCAAAATCCGATCAGCCGGTCTTAAGTTATCGTGGTAATGAGAACTAGTAACGGACGGACGGACAACCCGAAAATATTAAAAAGTGGAGGGTGTGTATTTGAAATTCCCCTCCCTCCACAATGATAAGATTTGATAACATGTTTAGATTTACAGATGATACCTATCAAAAATGCTAAATGATAGAAAAATTAATATCAAGCTTTAAAAATCGAGGGGGACGATCGAGGGGGAAATTCACGGCCACCGCCCCCCCCCCCCACCCTCCCTCCCCGGGATCGCTGCCCGTGGTCACATGGATTTTCTTAGTACAAAATCTATTTTTTACAGTAATGCAAAACTACTCAAGATCATAAACACATAAAATCAATTAACTTTAATCAGAAAAAGTAAAAAAATGAGACATGAATTTGAGCTGAAAACATAATTTCTATTGATAAATTTGTGGGTATATTCGGTTCTGAACCCCACATGATTTTGATCATTCGTTTCTGACCCCTACCCCCGCGATATGACTCATTACGCCACTGCTTAAACCTATAGAACTCCCTGGGAATACCATGAAAATGTCCCGTTTCTTTCTTTTACAGGTGGCTTCATAGTAATTGCGATGAGAGAGAACTACATTTACACGGCGAAGGAATTTCGGGGTGGTCAGTTGGACGCTGCCATTATAAAACACGTGGAAGATGGAAATTGGCATTATCTTTGTAGAGATAGAGTGTCTAACTGGGTAGGAGAATTTACTGGAACTTTGTTTGCTTTTCAGGTTTGCGCTAAAACATAGAACCGAATATGTTAGCAATATGGTCAGAAAGAAAACAAAACAAATTTTCAAGTAATGCTCGTAGTAATAAACTCCAACTACCTATTTATTGCAGAGTTATTATTCGTCTATTTTAAATTCTATTTCATACATTTTATCTAAGTTCTGTTACGTAATGTGTACTGGACTTAGGCAACATCTCTTTACCTTATTTTATCTTGTAATGATTTGCATCGTTATTGTCTACTGTTCTTACATCTAAGAAGTAAGAAACCATCCGAGAATAATGTGTACCGTATACTACTTAATACTAGGTGTTAAAAATAATATTTGTTAATTTGGAAAAATTAATAACACAAAAAACTGTACGACAGATTATACTGGCATTGAGTATAGTTACAGCAGAATAGTGAACATTTTTGTTTGAGGTGGTTTGAACATAATATCAATAATCAGTTTAATGTAATTCATGCTTGTTTAAAAAGTTAGGGTTCAGATTTTGCTTAATATCCAACCCCCTGTACAAAATTGAAACTGTACAGAAATCAAATGGTGTGTGTGAGAGTGTGTGTTTAGTCCCCACACAATAGCAATAGACAATGGCGGTGAACAGCGCACGGTAGAAACATTGGTATGTCAATCTCTCACTACAGCCAGGCTAGATAAATGCTTTATTAATATTCATTAGTAAGTGGCCTACTAGACTTTATTCACTATCTATAACCATTGTCTAATATTATTGTGTGGGGACTAGACACACACCCTCACACACACCATTCAATTTCTGTACAGTTTCAATTTCGTACAGGGGGTTGGATATAGAGCAAAATCTGAACCCTAACTTTTTAAAAAAGCATGAATTACATAAAACTGGTTATTGATATCGTCTTCAAACCACCTAAAACAAAAATGTTCACTATTATGCTGTAACTATACACAATGCCAGTATAATCTGTTGTACAGTTTTTGTGTTATTAATTTTCAAAATTAACAAATATTATTTTTAATACCTAGTATATATACATGTATAATATTGGAATTACAGGGTCTGAATTTCTGTCTCATTTTTTCTTATATCTGCTCGTTTGTATTATTCAGTGTTAAAGGTTAATCACATGATTGGGGGTAGTCCTTAACTTGGGGTGAAACTGTTCTAGAATCAAGTAAACTGTGCAATGATTGTACTGTGAAAATTTGGTAGTTAAAAGTTGACTCGTTCTAAAATAACTTTCATCTGTATGCCTAGTGACAGACAAATCTGTTGTGTAGGGTTCTATGGGAGCTATTTTTATCGGGGCTCGAGAGAAACGAAATGCTATTATGTTGATGCTTGATTTGGCTTAAATAAGCAACTCCAAGATAAATCCTTACAGCCAGGAGATACACTCCAGCTGGTGTATCCATTGATATTATATTTCAACCAATTTGGTTCCAGAGGCATTTTTGTTGCTCCCAATCATGTCAAAGGTTATTTTTTCTTCTGTAGTCGAATCGTCAATCAAAAGGGACATCTGAAAACATAAAATTGATAAACAATATGTTGCCTTTTAGAGATGTCAGATATTGCGTTAATTTAAGACATATATTATTCTTCCTACGTCTGTGTGTGATGTGTGATACTCAAAATGTTATAACTAATTTTATGCAACGCCGTATTGCTGACTGCGAATTTATAAGTCACATATTATGTTGTATCTGATCATGGCCAAATACCCACGAAGATATTCTGCTCAATGGTGAATTTTTGGTTAGTTGGAAAGACAAAAATATTAATTATGATAAATAGCATGAGATAACAGTCAATAATAAACTACCCGTTCCAAGAAATGCGAAAAATAAATGTTGTATAGCGTTCCCACAGTTTGTAATTATGCAGTGCTATAACTTCGGGAAGGGGGAACGGGGACGTGCCCCCCCCCCCATCGGTTGGCAAAATACTAGCGAAAGGAAAAGGGGAAAGAATGATACGAATCGAGTTGGAAATTGGGCTAATTGCATCTTTTGAAATAGACTTATCAGCGTTAGTCCTTTATGTTAATCAAACTTGTCCTTTTTACTTAATCCCTCTTTAAAACTGCTTAATAAATAGTCTAGTTCTGATTATTAACTCAACGTGGCAGCATGGGTTTGTGCAAAAGTGTGAATGTTAGAGCAGTCTCACATTGTTAATCGTGACAGAGATGCCACATTTAATTCAGCACTTTTTGAACTTCATGAAATACACAGATGAGTTACAGTCACTATTATCGAGAGTAATTTTTCATAAATCCGAACAACGTGTATTTTAAATCTTTGAATAGTGGTTTTCTTGTGTTGACTGGATTGCTTTGTTAATTAATTGTTGAACTGTTTCGGAATATAGATATTTCTGAGCGACTGTGCACCCCCCTCCTCATGAGTTGACCCACGGTACGCCACTACAATAATGAATATTTTTCCTTCATGACTTTGAAGGCTACGGTACCGCTCTATACAGTTACAGTCCTATAGGCCTCACTCCACTAATTCAACACGCGCAAGATGATTTAATGGTATTGGTACATAAAACTCATTACAAATAAGTATATGTACAGTGGAAATTGTCAACTTTTGTTGTTTTATATATTCTTTGAGGACTATAGGTTCTGCAGGTTGTGAACAAGTTGGATAATTCAGGGTTTTAGTATTTTAAAAGATCTCTGATTGTTATCTTGCGAAGTGCTATTTTTAGCATTTAAGGCAAGGTTCACCTGACATCAAGTTGCTTTTAATAAAAGCAGAACAGTGAGAGAAACATATTACAGAAACTTTGGCGAAAATCCAACAAAGAATAACAAAGTTATGGAATTTTAAACTTATAAATTTGTGACGTCACATGCGAGCAGCTCCCCATAATGTCATGTGATATAAATTCCATAAAAGTGCCGTTTTCTCAGAAATTTGAAAATGATTTTATCTGTGCATTCAATATATTGTCAGAAACATTATTTCATACATGCTTCTGTGAAAAAACCCCATTCAATTACCATGAACCATTAAAAAATGTCAATTTTGGAATATGTCAATTTATGGAATTTATATTACATGACATAATGGGGAGCTGCTTGCATGAGACGTCACAAATTTAAAACTTTGAAACTTCATAACTCTGTTATTTTTTGGCGGATTTTCGCCAAACTTTCATTAATATGTTTCTTTCATTATTCTGCTTGTATTAAAACCAACTTGATGTCAGAGTGAACATAGCCTTTAACAGGGAGAATATAAGGTTAGTCTTGCATCAAGGCTCTTACCTTTTTTAGAGGTGGAAAACATGGCAAATCATGTTGTTTATTTAAAAGCACATACAATTTCTCTTTATGTCTTTCGATTTAAAGATATTCTACGATTCGTTTAATGAAGGAGACGTTTTGGATGTTGCTCTATTTAACATAGGTTTCTATGGGACGGTGTAAAGGTGCTGTGCGACCTGAACACCGAAGAGACGGCCATTATTTGTGCGTGTGTAAACCGTCGTAAGGTTGACTTAATCCGTTGGGGACTAGACACGAGATATCTCGTCACGAGGTCTATGGGAAATACCTGTTTAAGCAAATCAAACCGTCTTTAACGGGTAAATTATGCAAACTGAATTAACATGTAGGATGAAGGGAAGAGCCACGCGCTCATGAACTGCTGAGGATTTTTCAGAAAGTCTGGATGTTTCATGTAGTTTATTTTTGAAAAAAAAACAAATCTTTAAAAATACATGTTTTTGTTGTTGTTTTATGAAGTAATAAACCATTTTCAAGAGCAAAAAAAATGAGATATTTCACATAAATAACTTTGGTATGACCAAATGAAATCAATTATATTATGTAATACTAAAAATTCAAATTTGACCTGGGAAAAATTGATATTTTATCCAAAAGTTACGAGAAATTATATTATGTCCTCAAATTGTGTGTATTGTGTTCCAATTTTTCTAACTGAATTTGTAGATTTATATGTCGGGAATCTATTTCAAGAACTTAAGTCATTTACCTCTTCATTTTTCAGATTAAATTTATTTGCATTATCGTAAGCAAACTCAGAATTGCCGCTGTAATACCACAAGCTACAATGTAACTTTTATTTGGTACTTTTTACAAAACAACACTCTTTGGCATCAATTTTAGCTCTAAAATTTTATTTCATTATGAAACTCTGATTTTTGTATATATTTCTTGGATGAAGCTTAATAAATAGGTCTGAAACATAAACTATGTTTTTGTACAGCAATTCAAACTACATACACAGAGAAATGTAGCCTTGGCCCAGAAAAGTGGCCTTCAACAGTTTTGGGGACAATATAGTAAACGACTAATTATATTCTTAAAGGCATTGTATAGCAATGTTTCCAGTTTAAAAAATCTGAGCTACATGATTCCCCATGCTACCAGTGTCTTTGATACGGTCTAAAAATTAAGCTCTGAAAAAATTCCAGTTTAAAATGATCGTTAAGTGCTTTAAAAAAGTGAAAATCATTGAGAGATTATTCGAGCTTTCCCCATAGACTGCTGTGTTGCAGAATTTCCTATCGGCTGAGAATAAATTAATGTGCGAATTTGTACTGCACATATTGTACAAGTGACAGCATTACTGTCCAAACTTTTGTGTTCTAGAGTGTTTATTTGTCAATTCAAACACTGTCAGATATGTCAGATGTCAAAGTTCGACAGTTTTTTAAACGGGTCTTCCACAGTGTTATATAGTGTCTTTAAGCTTCAATACAAATCTTCGGTTTTTGCAACCCCCCCCCCCCCCCGGTTCACTGCATCGTCTGTCGTTAACTGAATTTAAGTGTTTTGTTTTTATAAGAACTGTTATTTTTAAATGAAAGGGATTATTCAGCTATCCGGGCTGCGACAATACCACCAGGCCAACACTGGTTACCGGCATTGACACGATGAACAAGTAACAAATACCAAGGCTCACAATTCTGACATTGTTATGTTAAATAGTCCAAGGCGGACAATTTTATTAGTATTTTTAAATGAAAGGGATTATTCAGAGAGGTGAAATGCGATGTAATAGATTATTCATTTGTCTCTCTCTGTTATGTTGTTAAACAAAAACTATTATGTTGTAAAACGCCTACCTGTAACATTAATCAATACTGTACTTTGATACATGTATATTAAAAATCGTACAATTGTAAGATAGAACACCCTTTTGGGAAGATTTATCATTATTATATTTGCAAACGATTAATTGGTATGACAAAATGTCCAAATTGCTTCAAACAGTAGCATGATTGAATGATAACAAAGTTTTTTGATCTGCAACTCATCAGGTTATCGCGCAGATATATAAACTAAAAGCTAAAAGTCGACCTCCATTGTTAAAACAGCCGCAATGCTTGCACAAACAAAATGTGCGCAAAGTTATTCAGATGAATGCTTCTTTATAGTAAGTAGGGCTAGGAGTTTGAGTCACCTCCATTATTTAGTAGCAGCCTACAAACAATCTAGGGACCCTCTTTTGTGTAGACAAAAGAGTTTGTCCAAGCATTGCGGCTGTTTTAACAATGGATGTCGACTGTTAGCTTTCAGTATAGATAATTGATCATTGATCTTTCTTGTAATTTGTTCATATCTGCGTGATATCCTGATGACTTGCAGATCGAAAAGCTTCGTTATCATTAAAACATGCTACTTTTTATAGCAATTGTGAAATTATTATATTTATCATATTGGTATAATACTTTTTATTCTCAATTCTATGAGCACCATAGTGCCTAAATAATATGATATTATTGTCACAAATGTTTAACTGATTTCAGATAAATAAATAATATCTTCGAAAGTGAACTATGTGAACTGGTGTACATAAAAAAAATGTTTTGTAGAATTTATTGTGAATCTGCGGCATACGGGGTACCGGATGGCTTTTTTTTAATACATAGTTTCGGAAAACATGGTATGCGAGAAAAGTCCGTATTTCACTGGCCCGGAGACTATCTCGCGACAAATTGGCGGGAAAATCAAACTTGTTCGGATTTTTGGAGACTTTATCCAGTCTCTAGCAGGTCTCAGAGACATATCTACGACCACTCCGGACATTACCTGAGACTTCCGATCTCCAGACCTGCTGGAGACTGGAAGAGGTCTGTGACCAAAATGGAAAATTATCCCGCAACTGAGACTCGCCGGAGACCCGGCAAGTCTCAAAGAGACGTCGCGACGCGTCGCGGCGACGTCGCAGAGACTCAAGTTGCCAACTGGTCGACAGAGTCTCGGACACGTCGCCGTTGTTTCTACCAAGAGGAGAGCTTCAGGTGAACCGAGTTATGCTTTGGCTATCAGGGGCGTCGATCCATTTTTCGGATGGGGGGGGGGGCAAAAGTGGAAAAATGTTAAACAAGTTTTGACGAGCTTTGCGCGCGAAGCGCGCCTAAAAATTTGAAACTGTGTATGTTTGATAATAATTTTATACTAAGTTTAATGGTTTAATAATGTTTTCCAGTGCTTTTGAAACATATCCTTGCATTACACATTATGAATTTGTTTAAGTTGTCAAAATTATTTGGGGGTGGGACAAATCGATATGTTTGCCCCCAATATTTTCATTAGGGTGGCGACTGCCCGCCCCCTTGCCACCCCAGGATCGACGCCCTTGTTGGCTTTGTTCCCACATTTTTCCGAACCAATTTAAATGGAGAAGGCGCCAGCAACTAACAGGCATAAGTTAAGAATAAAAATGACATTGTGAGAATTATGGTACATGGTGACAAAACCAGCCTAAATAAGGGGTACTGTGTGATCCTCATCAAGGCCCTATAAATTAGTTAATTTATGTTTATTTTACGTCTTTGCAAGTTTTATGTAGGGATA
>JZLH01S0003989.1:10027-24737 GCA_001188425.1 Eucidaris tribuloides | reverse complement strand
CCAGTTTTTATTTGCTATGGTTTATCTGAATAAGGCTTGGCTGGGCTTTAAAGGTAAATGGCATGATTGGGGTAGTCCTCAACTTCTGGTAGAAACTATTTTAGAATCACATAAACTATGCAGGGATTCTATTGTGAAAATTTTGAAGTCAAAAGTTGACTCATTTAAAAATGATGTCCATCAGTGTGATTTGTAACAGACAAGTTTGTAGTGTAGCCTTCTATAGGGATTAAATCTATCGTGCCCCGATAAAATTAAACTGCTGGCCTGTTCATGCTTGATTCTCCTAAAGTAAACAAACACAAGAAAAATCCTTTCAGCCAGGAGATCCACTCCAGCTGATCTTTTAACCAGTTTGGTTTTAAAGGCATTTTATTTTATTTCTCCCAATCATGTCACTGAGCTCTAAGGGTACACATAATTTTTAATTCATAAATTAATAATTTCTGCAAATTGATTCAACATCACAAACTTACTTCTTTATTTCTCAAACAAGTTTTGAGTTTGTTAATTATCTGCCAGAACTTGGTTTGGACTCACAAATTTCTAGTTTTATTCCTTTTGTTCAGAATACTTTTATTTATTTATTTATACATTCATTTATTCATTCATTTCTTTATAAACAAGTGCGAGTAAATATAAACACATGTAACGCTAAATTTAGTTTTTCTGGGACAATATTGCTGTCTGATGAGACAATTCATGCAAATTTGATTCTAGTCACAGAATAAGCACGACTTATCATATGTAATACAGTAAATTCATTTATGTTTTAATGGATTCGTATCAAACCAAAACAATTTATATGGAAGGAGGAGGGAGCATCTGTTTTATGTATACATTTGTATTAGTTGAATCTTGTAGATGCCAGTATTTTGTACATAGTTTTGCTGGAAATGAAAAATTAATCAAATCAAGTCAATATCAATATTTTACGCAGTGTGAAGGCTAGTTGAATTTAAAACTAGTTTAAACTTGACAGTACTGTTTGAACTCCTAACATGCCAGAGAAATTATACACACTGGGCGAATTGTGTGGTGCACGTTTGCCCAGTCGGCATACACTTTCGACGCATCGTGTCATATGCCGACACAAATGTAATTTAGGATGTGAAATTTCCTTTATGAATGAAAAGATGAAATGTTATGTTAGTAATGAAATGGGTAGGTATAAAATAGGTTTGCTGCTATCCGTCCAAAATATTATAATACAGTACCTGTGTTTTCAAAGTATAGATTTTAAATGAACATGTATATGCATGGAAACAAAACAAAATGAATTGAAAGCTAAAGTAAATTTATAATCTTATACCTTTACTGTTTATTTTATTTGACCGACCTTAAAGCACAAAATTAGTTTTAGTTCCTGAGTTATACCTCATCGGAAAAAGCAGACTCTGCTCTTTCTTATGAGGTATAACTCAGATAACCTTAACACCTTATTAACCCTTTGGATGCTATAATGTTAAATATAGTCGAAAATCTCGGGGTCCCCCCCCCCGGAGATTTTTCATTAATTAATTTAAAAAATAAAAGACATTTCAGAATCTGTTATTGGTGGGATATAACCTTTGGGCATAAAGCTTTCAAATAAAAAAAAATCCCCAAAACTAAAGTTGTGCTTTAACATTAACAGGTGCAATGGTCATTCCCATTAGAGACTTATCGACAATGTAACAATCTTAAAATAAAATGCAAATCGAACAAATATTGACAAACAGTTATTGCTCATCACTTTATTTACATGTTGAGTACATTGTTACATTATAAAGCAGTAATTGTGGACAATATAGTTCTGCAATTTTATGCGAATTCCGACAGAAGTTATTTAGCTAGGCCAAAAATTGGTTGTGGTGATAGTGGAAGGGAAAATAGGAAAATGAGGAGAAAAGTAGGAGGTAGGGGTCTAATAGAAATTGGATGGTAGGTGAATGAAGGTGAGAAGATAGGAAAACAAAAAATGAAAGGGAAGGAAGGGGAGAAGAGGAGGGATTGGAGGAGGAGGGGAAGACTATGCCTGCATAATTTAAGTACAATCGGCACAAATAGCAGAGATTATTGTGCAGTGTGTGTGTGTGTGTGTGTGTGTGTGTGTGTGTGTGTGTGTGTGTGTGTGTGTGTGTGTGTGTGTGTGCGTGTGTGTGTGTGTGTGTGTGTGTGTGTGTGTGTGTGTCGTGTGTGTGTGTCGTGTGTCGTGTGTCGTGTGTCGTGTGTGTGTGTGTTGTGTGTGTGTGTGAGTGTGTGTGTGTATGTATTGTGTGTGTGTGTGTGTGTGTTGTATGTGTGTGTGTGTGTGTGTGTGTGAGTGTGTGTATGTGTGTGTTTGTGTGTTATTGTCTGTGCGCGCTTTTGTGAAGCTTGTTCCAGATATCTAGCGTTTGTTTGAGCCATGATTTGAAGATGGTACAGTGAAGTTTGTAAAATAACAAACCTTGCAGTGAAAGTCACTGTGAGTGAGAAGTAGAAAGTAAATCGTTGTTATCAAGGGCCAGTTGATGAAATCTACCCCGAAAGTCCAATTTGAATGACATTTACGCTGAAAATATTATATCTCGATTGTTTCGCACAAAGTGTCCACTCTTTTAGACCCCGTTTTACCACTGAAATAACCGTTTGTATAATCATGTGCTTGCTTAGTATAGGTTTTCCCATTCATTTTCAGATTGTTTTCATACAAGAATGCAAATTGCCAATTCCGATTCGTCTTGAGATGTCAGGTTGATGCGAATACAAAGTCCAACTAAATCTTTTGTCAACTAGGTCAACAACATTTCCTATTATGTTTAAAAACATCTAAATGAATGAAATCAGCTGAAATCATATCCAATGTGAAGATTACTATAAATAAACACCTCTCATAGAGACTTGGGGTAAAATATTGACTTTGGGTGAAAATCTGGACGGTTAAACTTCATCCTTTTTCAAATGGCTCTGAAGCATTTTCAAAAATAATCCGTGACGTCGACGTGCACAGGCCGTTCCAAAATTGTCCGATCAGCCGTTAGCCGAAGGTCACGTGGAGTTTAGCCGTTTAACCAATCAGTGCGCTCCGCTAGTCTTACGACGGTACACATACCGCGATTCGTAATTTGAGCAAAATTTAAACTCACGGAAAGAACAGCATTCTGGTAACATGTTGTTATTAGTTTTTCTCATAAAACAACATATTCATGACGTATGGATCTCAAACTTTCAACACACCATTTGTAAGTACTAAACTACCGTTTGGTATTGATAATGAAGGGAAGTAATGGACTTGCACATCCCTGACACAATCTTTAACACTGTTTTTTTTTCGCGCAGTTTCGTCAATGACAATGCCAATTCGTCTGTCACAGACACTGAGCGCTGGTCAGTTGGCCTATGTGGTAGGCCTGGAACATTCACTGAATTTATCCATTCTGATAAAAACAGTTCCAGTTTTATGCCATATACACGACGTGATGCATAGATGTGAACGGAAATTCATACAAGACAGTGGTACTTCAAAACAATTTCATGCATTTAAAAAACTATTTCTGTGATAGTTAACACTTACCATTGAAAACGTTGGTATACTTAACAAGTGCCAAATTATGTGAACTTTGTCGAAATTTCCGTTCGCATTTATTGTGTCACGTCCTGCGACTTCATATTTCAATGTCAATCTAAATAAACTACTAGTAATTTCACTTTCTGTTCTCTTTCTGTATGTTGTATTTCTGAAACAATAAATTAACAAATATAACATTGACAAAGAAACATAGTTACAACAATGCTTAAATAAGTGACAATCCCAAATTAGCTTGTGTAAAGCACAGATTACATTCATAAGTAAATGAAGATTCAAGATAATTTTAACGAAATTATCACACACCAAGACAACATAAACCATTAATTTCTTTAAAACTATTTGTGGAACTGAAAAGAACAATTTCAAGTTTACATAAAATAAGTAGAAAATTATGTTCATGTTGTTGTGACACGTCCTGCCATCACAAACGTAATTATAATTATTTTACGTATTTGTCAAATATCTTAATCTAACTTATGAAACACAAAATCAGTTATTTTTCGCTATCCAATGACTGCAAACATATCATACATTCGATAATGAAGTACTATTATTTTTCAATATATAAAACAAAGATTGACAACACTTCATATGTGTGAACAGAAAAATTGAACAACTTCACACTGTAAATTCATTTTGAAATCTTTTCTAAACTGGTTTGTATGAATTATAGTTACAGTCCTGGACAAAAGCTTCGAATATGGTTATTTCTTTGCGTAGCCCTTTTTCAAAGTGCAGATTTATTACAAAAAATGGTCAATTATACAGAACATATCATTTCTAAGTTCAAATGAGCTTCACTCAGGGGCGGCGCCACGGTAAAATTTTAGGAGGGGCAAAATCCGTCGGGGAAAATTTTCCTGCCGAACAAATCTTTTTACTAGCCAAAATGCAAGCCAACAGCGTCCAACAAGCGGGGGCAGGGGGCTGACGACGACAAAAAGCATTTTTTGCCCGCCAATTCTTTTTTTACTAGCAAAATCAACATGAATAGGAGGGCGATATTTTCGAAATAAAATGAGATTCCCGTCATTTTAATAAAAAGATAGGAGGTGGCCGCCCACCCTCTGACCCCCCTGTTGCACCGCCACTAGTGTCTCTACTTCAGGACAAGAAACCTTTGAAATCCTGATATGATTTGGTTGAAAAATGAATTCCAAACTTTTGTCCATGACTGTATATCAAATGCATTCTATCAGTTGAACTTGATAAACAAAGTGATTGACCATGCTGTTTTTTTAGTACAAGCTTCATCAAAGGCTACAGTTTGACGGCGTGCAGTCTATGGGTATACCTCCGCACACAGTAAAAACTACGGTGTTAAAAACAACACCAATCTGTGTTGTTGAGAGGACCGCACGCACCCGTCAGGTGTTAAAATTACACCATGGGGTTTAACACCAAATATTGCTGCTATAAAAAAAAGGATGTGTTATAATAACACCAATGGGCGTTGAACTAACACCAATGGTTATTGAAGTAACACCATGCATTTAACACTGGTGTATAATGCTTGGTGCGGTCCTCTCACAACACCGACTGGTGTCATTTTAACACCACTGTTTTTGCAGTGCAGTCCACACTCTCACCATTGGAAAGCTTCAGCAAGCATGCATCCAATCTGATCAGAAATTTTTAAGTTACCATGGTAACGCAACCAGACCAGACATTACAAGTTCTTGTGATATTTGACCTTTCAACACTAAAACTTAGTTATCAGTTCATTGGTACCTCACATACTTGAACCAAGTCACATCAAAATCCAATAAGCTGTTTTAAACTTATCGTCATCGTGGTAACGTACTACATGTAAGTTAAAATCAGAAATATACGAGGCCTCATGCCCTTTTACCTTTGGTCTTTCAACTCCGAAATGTAATATGTTTATCGGCGCCTCATTCTGCATACTTGACCTGAGTTACATTAAAAATCAAATGAGCGGCTCTTGAGTTATAGTGGTGATGGGCCAAAATAATCTATTTCAATCATATTTATATTTTCAATACATTTGCAGATAACAAAAATTACCAGAAATACTATAAAATTGATTAAAATAATAGTAAGTTTTAGAAATTGAGGGGGGGGGACGATCCCTACAAAAAAGTTACATTGAAATTCAATCACCGGTTCTTGAGTTGTCATGGTACATGTAACTAGCCAAAATCAGACAATAAAGGCCTCGTTACCTTTATCATTTGACCTTTACAATCCGAAATCTAATCAGTTTAATGTTGCAGCATAGTACATTCTTGACCCAAGTTTTATTAAAATCCAATCATTGGTTCTTAAAATCATTGTGGTAACGAGGACCGGTAACGGAAGGACGAAGCGACGGACAACCCGAAAATATGCCTCGCGCTGAGCTAAACTGGCAGGATATAACACAAGTGTGTGTACAGGAAAGTGTGAAGTTGTGAACAGACATTTCATCGAGCATATAGTTTCGTCGGTTTCAGGGTGTGGGCCCTAATATTTGGGAGAAAGGATTTCTAAATGGTATGTAACATTTTGATATGATTAGCCTAATCAAAATTGCCAAGAAAATTTATTCTTGCTGGCCACCAGAAAGGGTGACGTATACAAATATGAACCGGAAAGGTAATGTCCTGCCACCTGTTTAGTTGGCAGAAAATTAACATCTTAAAAATCTGTGCCAACATTATTGTTCATATAGTATTTAGTTATAACTCAAAATCTGAACAAAAATAAACACGGAAAACTAATGGGTTAATCATCATAAACACCATTATCATCATCGTCATCATCATCATCATCATCATCATCATCATCATTGCCAACATCATTATCATCGTCGTCGTCGTCATCATCACCATCATCATCATCATCATCCTGTCCACTATTAATCCGGGTTGTCTCCGGGGGGGGGACTCGACTTACAATGTGGATACCTATGTGCGCAGCCGAAGTCGAAATCGGGGCTCTTCGAAGCTGGCTTGAGCGAAAAATGGGGGTCTCCGGAACTGGAGCTAAGGCTTCAGAAAACCTCAAAATATGCTCCGGAACTGCATCGCGACGAAGTTCCGGCGCGCCGTTGGAAGGGCAATGCTCTGCGCGGCCGAGCAAAAAATCAGAAGCGAAACGGCAAATTTGGGGGTCTCAACCGCGGCACATAGGTATCACACAATTATACTAAGTGCCCCCCCCCCCCGGGGGGTTGTCTCCAGTAACGGGGGTGGTCGGATTTGCCTCACTCTTGCAGCAATCACTCTCACACGATCTAGCCCATCTCGCTCGATTCAGGGCATCCTCCTTTCTCAAACCAACCCTCATGTGTCTTCTTCGTTGTTCTCGCTTTCTTTTTTTCATTTACTTTAAACTTCAACACTTCTCAAAACATCATCATCATCATATCTTCTCAACACATGCCCATACCACCGCACTCCATTTCCCTTTGCCAGCTGGTTCATCGATTTCTAAAAACCAACCATCTCCACTGGGTCTCTAATTGTTGTTCATAAGTTAAGTACATTTAATATTTCTATAAATCAGTGTTATTTATAAAAGTATAAATGAACAACGAACCGTATCTTCTTGTATGCAGTCATGAATGAGATAATACAATTTAACGGTGTTCGTTTCCAAACATACGCGAGTAATAATGTATAATTCTAAGCATATTAGGAGTACAATAGAAGGGACACCAAATGTGGTGGAATGGAACCTAAATTAAAAAGCAAGCTTGTGTTATACTTAGGTCCCGTTAATGAAGTCATATTAGTTTGGTAGTATACAAAAAGACTGAAATGCGAAACCAACCAAAAGAAGGGGAAAATAAAGATAAAACAACTTTAAAAAAGTAGGAGGGAAGACAAGAGAAAGACAAGAAAAAAGGGGTGCTGATTAGAACCTCTCCTTGTCCCGTATTTGGAACCTTTTAAGGTTCTTCAAAGAAGCAGAAAAGGGTTCTAAATGATTCTTTAGAACCATTTTTGGTTCTACAAGGAACCATTTGGGGTTCTTTATACACTCTTTGGGGTTCTTGGTGATATAAAGAACCCCATACAAAAACAGTAGGGTTCTGTACACTATCAAGAACCCCTACGGTTCTAAAAAGAACCGTAAAGGGTTTCCTGTAGAACCAAAGATGGTTCTAAAGAACCATTTAGAACTCGTTTCTGCTTCTTGAAGAACCTTAAAACGTTCCAAATACGGGACAAGGAGAGGTTCTAATCAGCATCCTTTTTTCTAAGAGTGTACGGGATATGATAAGTACATATATAATCAAAATAGTATTTGATTTAAACATATATACTCAAAGGCAGGGCTAAAAGTTATAAGCATGAAACTTCTTACTCAGTAGGCTGATGTTCCGCAAGAAGACCTGTTTTCAGTGCTCGAGAGAATCTTTTTCGTAAAGTGATCTTTCTTAAATCCATTGAAAGATTGTTCCATATTAATGGTCCAGAATACAAAATTGATTGTTTCCCCAAATTTATTTTAATAGCTGTAACTTTAATATTACACATCCGTTTGTTTCTCGTTCGATATGGATGATCAAGGAATGAAAAATAATCAATGAATTTCTGACGTAGATTGTTAAATCATGCATACAGATACTAATTACATAGCAATGTTGTTGGTAATTATCCAGCACTTTTAGTTCACTAAATGAATGATGAATGATGATTGATTCCCTCACGTAAAATGCATTTTGGCAGATTTAAACCAGGATTCAGAATTGTCTTTTTGCAGCACGTCATCCATGCGTAATGTGGGAAAGAATAAATCCTTTGTACAACATAAACAGGATTTTCTTTGAAACAAAGTGGCGTTTTCTGTACAATATTCCATTTGTTTTTGCTGTTCACGCTGTACACATTAGGCATATCTATATATTTCTTCCATTTTGTAAAATAAGCAAAGAAAGCCCCACTGCGTCCCCAATAAGAATGTTAATTGCCAAATCTATCTATCCAGCCTATTTCTCTCAACTGCTAATAATAATAATAATAATATTATTATTATAGTAGTATTATTATTATTATTATTATTATTATTATTATTATTATTATTATTATTATTATTATTATTATTATTATTATTATTATTATTATTATTATTATTATTATTATACCACAATGCTGATATAGCACATATTACTGCCAAATGTGTCTCTATGCGCTTTTGATAGAAAAAGAAAAAGAAAATGTTAAGAAAGATGCTGGGAACTGTAATGACAACTCAGTCAAAGTACTCTTTGAATAAATACGTTTTGAAGGTGGATTTAAACTTGGGTGTCGTAGAGGAGTTCTTCAAATATGATGGGATGATATTCCAGAGTGAAGGGTCAGCATGAGCGAAAGATCGCTCCCCATAAAACTTGGTCTGAATACTCAAACAATGCAAAAGATCTTTTTCAGTAGATCTTAGATTGCGAGAAGGTATACGTAGTTAAACATTTACTGAGATATTTTGGAGCCACTGCATGTAGACAGGGGTAGACATGGAAGGAAGGCCTCCTCATCAATTTTTCATTTCGATCTGTCCTGTGCCATTCGTGCTGCCATATTCTCTGATTTTTTCTTTTTTCTCTTTTTTTTTCTTCTTCTAATTATGGTTGGTACATTGTCGGTTCTGGGCTGGAGGGCGCAATCACTGCACAATGGTGATGGTTTCTTTTTCTTTGTTAACCCACTCCATAACTTAAGTATTGCGTTGTTATTCTTATTATCATTGTTTAAATTAAATTTAATAAGCGTATTTAGTATGTATACTTTATCTCTTACTGCTTCTGCTCTGCTCGTATTTTTTTCTTCTTCTCGTATTTTTGTGAGCATCCACTGGATTGGGTCAAATAGTCTCATTGACTACAGCTATTTAATTAACTTTTTTTGACCCCGGCAGTCCAGTGGATGCACGTTTCTGAATTGCGTTATGTACTTTTATGTGTCATATGATAACTTGTATTTTGTACTTTTGATTTGCCGAAATAAATAATAATAATAATAATAATAATAATAATAATAATAATAATAATAATAATAATGTCATCCATCCACCTCCTACTTTGTCTACCTAGTCTTCTGGTGTTAGTTCGGGGGTCCATTTAATTGCCAAATATGAAAAAGAAAATAAGTAAATATTTTACTTTTTCAGTGGTGTGGATACGCCATTTGGGGTTCATTATAATGCGTCCGCTCGTCGCTTCAAATCACGATGACTATCATGGAAAATGTTGTCTATGTAACTTTGGAAAAGGCAGCAGTTCACGTTAATAAAGCCTTGTATCCTCAAATGATCATTGTTCAGGGGAGTAAAAAAAAACCAAAGCAACATGGTTGCCTAGCAATTGCCTTCTTTTCACCTGGTAACGGTGTGGTATTTGGACAGTACAAAATCTGGCTTCTTTTAATTGGTGGCAAGATTACACAAAAACCCTGATAGCACAAAGAAGAGACATTAGGTTTTGTCACATGAGCGACGATTACACACATACTACAGCGCAGAAGTTATTCTACCACTCTGGGCACCTCTCTGTGAAATCCGCTGTCTAAACGTATCGCTCTCAGAAGTCTGTATTTCAGGTCCTCTCTGCATGTATACATCGGAAGATCCATCGATATGTAACCTTTGTGATCAAATAGTAAAAAATGAAAATATTTATATCACTCTACATATTACTTCAAAATTTGGCATTATTTCTGCAATATGTGTTAATTTGCGTCATTTAATAATATAGCAGTCCTTACATGTAACTTTCATGACCTCATAATAACTCAATTTTATTTTAAGTGAGACAATTTATTAAAATTAGCCCCTAGCAGAAACTTAAAACTTTTTTTTAATTTTCATACAAATTTGAGCAACTATTTCATTTAACATACTCTACTTTGTAATCATAATTGTTATTATTCTAGCTACAAAAAGTAAGTCATTTTAACATGTTTATAGATTTCTTACATCATGTGAAAGATTTACTCTAATATATATCATTGATTTTAATGTTAAAAATATGTAAAATCATGTGCAATTCAGCTATTTAGTCTGATAGTAGAGAAAATATTATGTCATTTTACATCCCAATCATGTTTCCTAGTGTACCCTTAATCACACAGAGTTGTTCAATAAGAAATTAGAAATTGTATAAATACAATCCAAGGGCGTAGGATTTTTGTCGGGTTATTCATGTGAAGCAATAATTACCAAAAAATTCTCAAAAGACTCCCTAAACATCATTATTGGGGGAAGGGGAAATTGTTATTTCGCCTCCTCTCTAGTTACGCATATACACACGTATGCACACACATACATTCATTGCTATACATTCCCATATTTCTGTTGTATAAACAATCTGAAAATGGCTGAAAATGCTTGGAAAACCTAGATCTCCAGAAACGTATTTTAAGGTGCATTTGGGAAGCTATTTTTGAGAAAAAAATGTTAATATCATATAAAATAGAATGAGAGGCACGTATCGTCATTTTGACGATATTTGATCGCAACGAATTGTTTTTTTTTTCTTTTATTTATCTTCAAATTGAGAAATGCTTGTACAGTAGATCTGCTGGGCCTTCCCCACAGTTCAAACGAGGGGATGTGTCTATCTCACCATCCCCCGGGATTTCCGCTCGGAAATTCGGAAACTTTCATTATTAGGCCTATCCATTATTTACGGAACAGGTTCTATCAAGGACCCATCTATTCCATCACGCGGGTCTATCATGTGATTCAACGAAGGACCTGCGCAGTGTTAAAGTGATAAAAGCCAACAAATCTGATAAATTTTCAAAGATTGCTGTGAAACTGATACACAATGATGCTAGTAACAAAAGAAAACTGACAGATCCAACTTAACACCAGCGACTCGTTATTTTTTGATTAATTACAATATGAGTGGTCATCTCGAACTTTGTTTGCTGTACAAAGTTCGAGATGACCAGGCCATATCGTACCCGAGGCAAGGCGAGGCGAGGCGCGCGTGTATTTGGAATGTAGCCATGTACCATACATATCGCAATATGGTTCTCTGAAGTGCGTCAGTGATTGGCATCAAGAGGACAATGAAATATACCAAAATGCACCCTTATTATATGGACATTATTCAAGGCTAATCTTTGCAGGTTATGTAACTGTATGGTGTTCTTCACACAAATGTGAAAGTGAGAACTTATTGTGGTATTGGGGTTTTTTACGTCAGGCAATCATCCCTTTAAGCAACCACCCAAACTTCCATCGAAAGCAGGGCCTATACAAACGAAAGTACATGTGTTTGATCGATTTCCTGACATTTTGGTGAATGTGACATAGGGAATTTACCTTATTTGCGCAACCGAGTTGGCGTTCATCGTTATTTTGTGTGTGTGTGTGTAGTGTGTGTGTGTGTGTGTGTGTGTGTGTGTGTGTGTGTGTGTGTGTGTGTGTGTGTGTGTGTGTGTGTGTGTGTGTGTGTGTGTGTGTGTCGTCGTCGTCGTGTGTGTGTGTGTGTGTGTGTGTGTGTGTGTGTGTGTGCGTGCGTGCATGTACACGTAGTTGGTGGTCATAACTATAATCCTCGTAGGGTAATTAAACTCCGCCTGTTACAGTCTCCACCGCTGTCCACTCCTCACAGCACTGTTAATCCAGACAAAGAAAAATGATGGTAAATCTTAAAGGTGTTTTTTTTTATGAACTCGTATTTTAATCACTTAGGATGTTGTCATAATTGTATACATGTACTATGTGCTAAATATAAAACTTGTCAAGTTTGGTATTTAATAACACAAAAACTATACACGAGATAATACTGGCATGAGTATGAGTTATAGCTGCAGAGTGAACAAATTTGTTGGAGGTGGTATGAATACGATATCAATACATGTAATCAGTATTATGTAATTAATCCTTAAGTAAAAAGTTACGGTTCAGATTTTGCTCAATTTCCAACTCCGTGTAGAAAATTAAAACTGTACAGAAATCAAATGGTGCGTCTGAGAGTGGGGGCCTTGTCCAAACAATGGTTGTGCATATCGCACATTTAAAACTCTAGAATGCAATACTGTACATGTATTCTCATCCAGGTCTATTGATATTAATTAGAAAGTCGCCTGGCCACTGCTAGTCTTTATTCACAACATTTGTAACATAAGGAAATCAAAATTAGTGTAAACTAATGCCCTGAAGATGTTTTTAATGTTTCTAATGGATTGGAAGTGTTGAGAAGTGATTCCATACAATCAGAATAATTATGTTGATGATGATGCAATTTAATTATAAACATGATTATGAAGGAAATCCATGATTGATGGTAACGCTGAAAGCTGTATTTCATTGATTTACCATGTTAGTAGCATTCTCCTTAATGCTGTTTATAATCAAGCTACATTATCATCAACAGCATAGTTTTTGTGTGTTTTTTATACATGTACTAAACTTGACAAGTTTTACTTCTCACACCTATAACAAGTAGAATATAAAACTATCCACAGTTCAAGTGATTCTGTAGTTGATGGGTAAAGGGTTTTATCTAAGAAATAATAATTGGTTTATTAACATAATTATATTCAATTTCATGCATAACAGTTAAACCTCACCCAGGTGCGGTTCTAGTCTGAAGGCTCAAACCTTTTGTCCTGGTGCTACGCAAATTGGGTCTGAACAACCTGTGCTACAGACTAGTACTTCCATAGGACCTGTGTTATAGCTGCTCCGTATATGCCCTAGCCAACAAGATTAATCTTGGCTCAAGGTGCTGTGAAATTGGAGTGCCAAAATAAAGTTTGGCCTGCAGACTAGTGCGGTTCTTGGGTATGGGAGAGGCTTAAGCCCCCTCCCCCCCCCCCAAAAAAAAAAAAAATTGGACGAAAAATGTATCAGAATGATATAAACACCACCCTTTGGCTTGTCTTTGGGATTTTAACATGAACCCCCCCCCCCCACACCCAAGTGACTTTTCGGCAGCTGGGATGACCGTGAAAAATTTAGGACCTCGGATTTGGAAGGAAAATTGTTTGTCTGCAGTCCCCCCCCCCAACTTAAAGGCTGTTTTTTTATTGCACGCCAAACCGTTTTTGATCAGATTTGTTCCAATTTAACCCTTAGTGAACTGGTGGGGGGGGGGTCTGGGGGGCCCCACTCAACGTGTCACGAGATACATGTATATCTCCAATGCGAAAAGCTCTCGCTGCGACACTGTCACTTTTTTCCCTCCATCTCCCGCATGTTTTAAGACCATATTTGCGACGTCTGGGTATGCGGTTCCCAAGTTACGCATGGTTTTGTACTGTACATGCATGTCGCACCAGAAACTGCTCAAAAACATGATTTCATGTAAAATTTTTAATGCAAAATGTGTTTTCAGCCTAAATATCATAAATTGATGACTATTTTTAATACTGATTCAAACTGATTAATTCCATGCTACAATGCACTCTCGTTATAAAAGAAGTCCTTGGAACCTCCATCAATTTTTTTCTTCATAATGAAATTTCTTATATCAGGTATGCAAAAACAATAAAAATACAAAGGAAATTTAAGATTGGGACCAGAGATTTACTTCTTTATAATGAAAATTTTGGTTTACATGTATCAGTGTTCTCTATAACGAGAGTGCAAAAAAAATAATGATGGGTGGAGCGTTAATTTTCGTCGCAATCGCGCAGTTGAAGGCCAAGATCATGGGGGAGGCGGTCCCTCCAGAGTCCCAGCCCCCTCTCCCCTCCCCACCCAATCAGAGAGTGGTTCAATAGTCCAGTTCAGTCAGGGCTTAAGCATACCATAGCATAGGTATGTAAATACGGTATTTTTGATTCAAATTGTTTTAAACATTTTTTGCAATATACATGTAGGATCTTGTTATAATGTAAAACACTGATAAACTGATTATTAAACAGAATCTCAAAACAAGCATTTCTTCTGGTCGCAAAAGCTTTGCCATTTTGTTTTTTTGCTACCTGAATTTACCAACTTTGGATAATATTTCCAAGTTATATTTCTAGTTCGAAAAGGATTTGCGTGAAAGCGGGAGTCGAATTGTTATCAAATAAAAATCTTTAGATATTGCGACTCTCGCTCTGTAACATTTTTGTAATACATGCATAACAATCAAACTACACTGGTGTAAGTTTTGACAATCGTGCACAGAAAGTTCAGTAGACCAGTCAAATAACTGCCCAGAAATGACACTGTACTAGCAAACTCAGACATCACTGCCATTCTTTG